>JAXGGT010000169.1:8912141-8922732 GCA_035583425.1 Marsdenia floribunda | reverse complement strand
CCATTTTAGACACAAGCGAAAAAATTAAAAAAAAAGAGAGTTTAAGAAAACATCACACTTAAACTTTATTTATAAATACAAACATAAGCACACCTAAGTTACATGAGAACTCAGAATTTAGAGAAAACCTCTAAGAATTTTCAAAGTCTCCAAAATCTGAGGATTATAATACAAAAAGGCTCTATTTATAAACCTAGGAAAACCTACCGTTGTCCAGAGCCTCTAAGTTGATAAATAATTGCAATTTGGAGAATTATATTGAGTTTGAGTGCTTACTATCAAATAATTTGCATAAAGCTATCACATAATTTGCATAAAGCTATCACTTTTGGCGAGAATATTTTGATTCACTTGTATTTGCATTGCAAAAACAAAAAAAAAAACAAATCTAAAATTCAATGAAATGGGTTTTCTTTTAATGCTCTTTGTATTTTTAAATATATATATATATATATATATATATATATATATATATTAATGAAAAACCTCCTAAGGGACTAAATTCAAAATTGAAAAATAGGATAAATTAAAACTAAAAAAAATTAGAGACTTAACCAACTTTTCAAAAATAATATTGGAACTACACTAACTATTTTCTCAAATCATAATTATTAAAACCATATTTCACATTTCTATGTCACATGCATTAGTAACAACATTTCTGTATAAGCAATTTATACACATGAATCCTATCACTAGAACTTCTAAATAAAGCCAGAGAGGCCAAAAAGATAAGATAAAGGAAGCCCCAATCAGTTTCAGATTTCTCTGTTAATTTTTTTAACCTTTACAAAACAATCTAACCTCAAGTTACAACCATAATCAGCTCATTGTCCGCCCATAGCAGAGTTGCGAAAGGTAGAGGTTTTTTGCCCATTTTTCCTGCTCAACAAGCACAAAATAAATGTCAAACAAATTAAATAGGAATATTTTAGTGCTTAATTTTAAACAAATTAACATGTTAAACCATTTGCCCCAGATTCTCAACAACTCCAGGATCAGTAACGCTACCTAGCTTCATCAATCAGAGAGATAACTCAAACTCCCCATATATTAAAAACCTGCAATTCAGTAGCTTGGGATGAAGTAATAGTATATCAAAAACAAAAGCTCTATCCCCCACAATCTTACTACTACTAGAAAAGGTTATGGAATTTCTGTGTCAGGATCACATGGAACTCAAGAGCTCGTTCACATACCTAAGATCTGGTAAACTATTTTTCACTTAATTTAGTATTTTGCAAAAAGGGAAACTAATGTACATCATGTCTTAATTAGATCTGAGAAAGCTAGACAAAATGCAACCTAGGCTAGTTCTAATGCATAAGACCAAAATGTAATCAAGGTTCAGTAGTTAATCTTCTTGTGATTAACAGGCATGCATATATTACTATTTGGTAAGATAATCTAACATACACCTTTATTGAAGATTAAGAGAGATCCAGAGTTGAAAAAATACCACAGGATCAAACTTTGCCCTCACTATACTCTGCCATTTCCAGTATGTGTAAATGAAACTAGTAAACTGATTAGGCCCAGAAAGGACAAACCAGTACATGTAAATGGGAGACCATGTTATGCCAAATTAAGATGATGTGAGGAACAGCAAATTGAAAAGTGATTAGTGATTTACATAAATAATCATGATCATTTGAACTATCAGAGATAAGTCTGACATCAGAAGAAATACAGTAACCAATAAAAATAATAGCATCAATTATCTATTAAGGCCATAAAGTAAAACCCAAGTCCTAATCACTAAAATTGTGCAGCAGCATGGACATCTCCTCTATGCTCTCAGTAAAAAATTCAGATGTAAGGAACATCAGTGGAGAAAATACAAGAAATAAAAATATAAAAAACACATCACATGTCAAATCCAAAAAAGGGTTATAGTTTGCCAAAAGTATTTTACCTTCAGATGAGTGCTAGGAAACTGAGAAGTCCGCAGAGTTTCCTGAGTCTCATCCTCAGGTTTGCATCTAGGAATACTCAAAATAAGAGCAGCTTGATCACTTGTTGCTGCAGTTGATGTAATTCGATAACCACTCTCCCATCGTCTATGGATGCCCTCACTTGGGTAGAAGAAATCAAGCTCCACAACCTGATAAAGAGAGGTTCTTCATCAGCAGTGAAATTGAACATTACACTTACAAATAAATAACTTCAAATGGTAGGAGTTTATCCTTTAAACCAGGGAAAAGGTGGCACCACCCTTGACCATTACAAATAGGTATTAGAAGTCCTAAATCCTTTTGTTTCTTTTCCATTTAATAAGTAACAAAGTTTCATAATGCATAGTAGATTCTTCAACAAAAAGATGACCACAGCTCTTTTGTGTGTATTTACTGTACATATAAAAAGAAGATGCAAAAGTAAGCCCCAAGAAAGTATAACCTACGGAACCCAATAAATTGTTAAGAAAGAGGCACACAGAACTTCCATTAACCCAAAGCGTCAACTAGATTGTTCCTTTCACAGAAACTAAATCCTGGATTCAATTAACAGCATACAGTCAATCAAATGTTTGTTAACATTTATGTACCTTGTGAGAGTAGGAGAAAGTCCTAATATAGAAGCATTTTTTTTTTTTTGGGAATTCATTCTCCATGAAATCATTGACCACCTAAGGTCAAAGCCCCCTGGGCCTCCAACAGGCAAGGGAAAAACTTCTTTTGACAGTTCATTTTTTACTTTGAATAATAAAATTAGTAATAATCCAAATTTTGCTTTGAACAGCCCTCCGTTAGTTGTAAAAAAAGAGAAAAAAAAAAAAAAAAAAAGATAATAACAAAATAACAAAAATGAAAAGGTAAAGCAGCATAACCTGATCACGGAAGCCAGTATTTCTGGACATGACGACAGCCCATCGACTAGCAGCAGTTGCCATGGAGGTAACAAAAAATCCCTCTTTCCATTTCTTGTTAATCCATTTGAATGGAAAGGAATCACTAACTTTATAAGACTGTTGGTTGTATGGAGTGCCTGCAAAATTCCTTGCAATATTAAACATCAACAACAAGAAACTCAACTGGCAAAACCCATATTAATAAGAAGGCTAACACACAAAATATGAGAACCAAGCATAAGATTAAGTCAAATACTGCAGATGGATATGAACACCAATACCCCAAGGAGAAAGTGTAACCTAGAGTTGAAGATGAGAGCAAGAGTGGAAACTGGTGCAAAGGAAGCAACATATACAAGGAAAAGTGAATGGGAAAAGAGGGAAAGCATTTATCAGACACTTGCAGCAGACACAAATTAAATCTGTGACTGAATATTAGTACACAGTGCAAGAAATCTCGAAACAAGCCTGTGTTATTTTCCATTTAGACTAAAAATTTTACTCAGCTGGAATTAGTTGGTTCCAATCCCAAGTACCACCCATTTTCAACTTTTTAAAATTAAAGCATGGCAAGGCTGTCCAAACAAACTGTCATATCCAGGGAGAAACGAAAATCCACATTTACATGAGAATTAAGGTCCAAAAACCAAAAACGATCAACAGAAAACAAGTCCATAATCAAAAAAACAACATGAAAACTTGAACTTCAAAAGCACAGCAAGACGTAATCAACCATCAGGTTTGATAGAGAATCCTGATTTGACAGGCTGAGAAAGTCTAGTCTTTAACAGTTAAAAGCAGCTTCCCAGTTAGACCTGGGATACTTATAGTTGAGAACTTACAATGCCCAGGTTACATAGCAGATATTAAGAATGGAAAATAAGAAATATGAAATAAAGAATAAACAGTTGGAGCAATGAAAGAAATGCCTTTCAACTGTAATAACATTAGAATGTGAATGCACATAAAATAATGCTACCTTTTGACATCACCACGAGTGCTTTTCCATTAGAGGCACCAGCAAGAGAGCTAATATAGTAGCTCTTATCCCAGTGTTCCATAATCCATTCCTACATCAAAAAGACACATAAATTTACTACATAAGGAAATTTTTAAGCAAGATCAATCTATTTCTCATCCACATGCTAGGAAAAGAAATTACCTTGTTCAAGAAAAGGGGTGATATTTCAAAAACTTGTGCCGAAAAACTAGTTCCAGCATCCATAACTAGAGCCCATAAGTTGGAACAAGATGCCACTGAACTAATAAATAAGGAATCATCAAATCCTCTTTTTACATGCTGCGGTAATCTTGCATCTGAGACATTGAAATGGTATCTGAAATGTGAAAAGTTAAAAACCAGTCATTGGCCAAGACAAGTAAATAAATAAATAAGAATAAAAACATCATTAAAAAAATGTAAGATCACCATGTTTGTGCAAATATATCACGAGACAAAGATGACATTTTAACACAACCATCCAATACAATTTCTGATATTTCAACCCTAGAATAATCTTAAGTCTAATTAACAATTTGGGAAGTCATTTTAGAGGAGCAAACGTAAATTGAACGAGAAAAAAAAAATTAAATATGCTTATTTCAAACTTGAATTTCTTTAATCATTTATATTGCCATGTTTGAAAATTTTCAAATTGTTGGCATTAATGTCGTTCAAATTATCTTAGAGAAAAGGTTTTCAGAATCCAATGCATCACACATCAGCCCTTCTCAACAATGGAACAGAGGATTAACCATACTTACAACTGTGCCCACTAGTAAAAGAGAAAGTAAACCAATAAAGGTAAAACCCCAAAATCACAAGCTAACAAGGAATTAGTGTATGCTATAACATCTTAAACAAGTTCACCTCTGTTTCATCGGCAACCTAGCATTATATACTGAAATCCATTGTGTCGCAGGAATTCCAGTACGCATTTTCTTCTTAGGTAGTTCTGCATTTTCCCCATCGAGATCCAATCTAGCTCGTTTTTTCCCAATGATAATCTACAAAATGAACACTATCAAGCTAGGAACACCTAAACACCCAAAGGAAACAAATTAAAAGATAAAGTATTACCTTCTGAGCACCATCTGTGTTTACTGGCCTGATCGTAGGATCTGGTCCAATCAGACCCTCAAAGAGAGATATCAACTTAGAATAGTTGGGCTCTTCATCGAATTTTAAGTTAATTACGACGTCAAGAAATTCTTTAAGGGGGGTTGGGCAGAAGCAACATAGAATCTCTGGAGATGTTGCCATTTTCTTTTTGCACACTAGGAACGATTTATTATCACCCTGAAAAATTTTTATAGTGTAAAATAAAAAGTGCAATGAGTAAAGTAAGAGGCACTGGAAATGATGTAACCCCCACCAACCAACTAAAAGGGTATAAACAAGCATGCATGTAAAAAGGTAATACCTGATATCCTTGCCACGGAAGCCTGCCCTTGTGAAGAAAAATGAGTGTATATGCAAGTGATTCAAGGTCATCTCTTCTACTTGCAGTCCTTCCCAAGTGAGCATGCACACTAGCATATCGCACAGTCCCCCTACAAAATCACATGTATCCCAAAATTAGAATTGTCCATAGTAGGTGTGCATGCAAATGTAAAATTGACTTAATAATATATGTTATGTTCACCTAAATATATCAGGACGTTGATCGTATTTGACATGTTGACCCCTGGAGCCATCTTTCCATTTTGTGGCTGCATTTTTTGTGGGCATAGGGAAAAAAGGTTGTAATGCAAGCAAACCCAGAAAAGTAAAAAATTGCAAAGATAATTAGAGCAACATAGATATTTTTGAAGTAATTCAAAAAATTTCATACCTAATCCCAAGTCTACAAGAAATAACTTCTTCTCCTGTGATGTTGCGGGCTGTCCCATTAAAAAGTTCTCAGGCTTTACATCCCCATGGACATACCTAATCATGAGGACAATAGATTGGTTGCTAATGAATATAACAGGAAATAAAAGAGACAGTTACAGAAGGGCGAAAAAAAAAATGGAACTTATGGAGGACATAATAGGTCACTTGAGCAAACCATCCAAAAATCAGGAATAAGAACAATATGCAGCAATGCATTACCCTCTTGCATGCATCTTCTCTAAAATTGACAAGGATTCAACTGCAATGCAAGCCACCATTTCCACTGACATCCTGTGGAGATATATAACAATAAAGAAATAATAAGTGCCAAACTAAACCAAATTTTCAGAGAGAACACACATATAAATGTCTAGGGTAAAAGATCAAATTCTATTTCTTGTGGATGGCAAAGTTTGGCACACTACTGTCAACATCAAGACATAAAAGAGAGAATATGAAATGAAACAAAGTTTCTGCTGTTAAAACTAATTACTAAGATGAAAAACCACATTTAAGCTCCAATAGTCAAGGTTGGATTCACAGAACAGAAAGGAAGGGGGCAGTAGACCTTAAATCTTCCAATCACCTTCCTTTTGCAAGAGAAAATAGAAACTATTTGCTTGTTTATACATTTTCCATCCCTCAACTTTTCTGTTAAATAGTCTTTGAAGCTTAAAAAAGGCTACATTTGTTATAGTGCTCTTCAACTCCACAAGCACCTTGGGAAGGGAGAAAAAGCAATGCAGATCCTATTTTAATTCTCCCGAAATAATACAATTTACCTTTCTTCCACTTTTATCAATCAAAATTTGTCTGAATTGGTAGAAGATAAAAGTTAATTCTATTTCCAGTAAAACTTCCAAAATCATAAGTTTTTACACAAGTCCCTGGAAAGCCAAAAAGTAACATTCAGCCACTAATGAATACTTCCTATTGAATAAAATTGAGAAGTATAGCAAAAATATATATTATTCCAAACACTGAAAATCAGCATCACAAGCACAATAAGATGCAGAGAAATACTTAATACTAATTCATTGTCATTTTAATATATATATATATATATATTCTGATGGAATGTGAGAGGTTGCAAAGGAGACCACAGTGAGAGAAAGTTTCACACTTACGATTGCCCTGAGGAGTTCCATACATCCCATAAGCTGGGACCTAACATATCCATGACCTGCACAAAAGGTACCTAATAATCAGTATCAATATATGTATGTATACATCCATTACATAAAACACATAGACCACACAGTGAAAGTGTGTTAATTTACAGTTCAATAGATACATATAATGGAGATATATGCACATAACATTGCAATCATACCATTACATAATAGTCTCCTTGTTTTCCCTTGTAGTGGACTCTAGGCACTCCATGGCTGCCCCCAAGCGTGCTGTTCAAAAAGAAAAATAAATTTTAGTTCTGCAGACATATATTATTCCTAGAATACAGGTTCCAAATGCGTACTTGTAGACCTGCCACTCATGTGGAGGGCCATAACTGCATCCTTTGCTATTTCTATGTTCAAACTTCAGAGCTACCTGGAACGAAAAGACTTCCAGAGTGTTAGTACTTTAAAAAATGGATTAATAAGTTTTACACAAGAAAGCGCAAGGTTACCTCTGTAGCTCCAGCACCTGTGGTTTGTTCAATGGCACCAGAAAGACGACGACCCACAAACACCTGACCAAATCCACCTTTACCTAATCTCCTCTCCACCTTATAGACTGGTGATCCTCCAACTTGTACCTGAAACTCAATTAAAAGAAAAATATAAGCTAAGCATCCACAATGACTGGTCTGCCTCTCCAAAATTGGTACCAAACTAAAATCATTAGCTGCTTAAAAAATTTAATACCACAGGACCTATGAGACATCTCACCACAGTCCATTAACATAATAGAAATAAAGGAATGTTCGGTAGGCTGTTCTTCAAAATGTTAAAAATAAAGAACTTTTACTTTCCACACTACAGTCTTCTTCTGCATCAAGCCCATTCATCAAGTAACAATAACCCCCATGTCCACAAAGAAAGGCAACAGCATTATTGTACACTTACAAAAGTTCTAAAAGATTTTACAATTACATTTTACCCGAGGCAGACTTCACAACTATAATCTAGCACATGAACTAAAAAAGAAAAATACCACGAAATAACTCCACATTTGAAAAAAAAAAAAATCCATAAGTTTCACAAATCTGAATTAAGTACTGGGAAAACCAACAAAGATGAAAGTACTGCTTCCTGGAAATTTTTTTGCTTCCTCTTTCCTCATCATATTAAATAAAAGCAAAGACCTAAAATCTAATGACAAAAAACCTAAAAGTTAAAAAATTTAAGGCAGGGGGGGGGAACTTTCTATCGGAAACAAATGATAGAAAATCTCGATTTCTTATTAAATTTTGTAAAAACTAAAATTTGGAGCTAAATTTCAAGTCACGTTGTGCCCCACAGTCGTTTTGACTAGCACTGAATATGGAAAATTAATGGAATGAACATGTAATTTACAACTGTCCAGATGGGATCAAACCTTGAGAACCAAATCGCAAAAGCAAAGTTAGAACACCTCCCAAGCCAAAGGCCAAATCAATGGTTCTCATAATCCACTTTGGATCCCAGCTTCACTAAAAGAAAATAGAAGGGCATGGCCTCCAATTACAGCATGGCCATTTAGACAGCATTCATACATTCCTACAGTAAAGCATGTATTTTTTTTTTAACCTACAATTATAATGCACCATGTATGCAGCAAGATATTTTTACACACATCTTCCGATGATTCAAAACAGGCATCCACATGTGAGCATTAGGTTAAATCCCAAATCTCCCCACAAACATACATGAACTCACGCATCTATCTACCTAGAACGTACGTGCACATGCTCTTAGCGCAAAAAAAAAAAAAAAAAACATTGGGTTTTAACAATTACCTTATCAGGGAAAGGTGCAGCATTCCCATCATCATCTTGTCCAGCGCTACCTTTAGCACTCAATCCTCCATTTTTATCCGCCATTTTTTCTTCCTTGTCTTCAGCAACCGCAACAACCTTTTCCTCCTCCTCCTCTTTACCCTCTAACCCTTCTTTAACTTCAGCTTCTTTCGCCGCCTCTTCAGCAGCTTTTGCTTCTGCTTTCGCTTTCGCAACCGCAGCCCGAGTTTTAATATTCTTCCCAACAACAAAACCTACCCCCTGTGTTTTCCTCTTCAGAGTCTTCTTCTTAGTCTCCACAGCTACAGCTGCCGCTACCGCCGCCGCTTCTGGCGCCACCGCAGGAGAAGAGGCACGCCGCCGCCTGGTTACTCTCTTTCGTAACTCCGGCATTGATTGATACCCATCAAATAAATCGCAGTCGAATTGATCATCATAACTCTTACTTCCCCTCACTTAAATGAAGCCATCATCTTTTCATACATACAAAACCGCATGCAAATTAGAAAAATTAAATAAAAAAAAAATATTAATAATAATAATAATAATCAACAAAATAGAAACAAAAAATCCCGAATCCGAAACCCTATTTGCGGGAATTTCGCGTCGGCGGAGCTGATTAGGAAGAACAAAAAAATTGGGAAAGCTTTGGGAAAACTAGGGTTTATTCAAGTAAAAAATCGAAAATGAAATGCAGAGACGATAGTAGAATTTTTATACGTAACGAGGGCAGATACGAAAAAAATATCTTTGAAGAGTAAAATAATAATAATTATCCCTTATTTACACACGCACACAAAAAAAAAAAAAAAAAAGTTAGGAGAGGAGAAAACCAGAAAGTTACGGAAACGGAAAACATTCTATGATTTTTCTTTATCAAATCATCATATCAGTATGTGTTTTACACCGTAATACATACATAATCCACGACACCCACGTTAAACAAACAATATCTGATAGGGAAAATCTTTTTTTTTTTTCTAATACAAACGTGTGACAACTCTGACAAAATTAATAAAAATTAATATTGCTTCTAATTTAATTTATATTTTTAAAAAAAAATTGATAACTTAATTTCGTTAGTAGTAATCAGGATTATTTTCAATATTTTTAAATATAATTGTATTATTTTTGATAATTGGTTTAGATAGTAATAATTTCATTAACAATAATGAAAGGTATAATCATAGAAGATTACAGGTTAATTATTGAAAGTGACAAAAAAATCTTGAATTTTTTAAAATATATATATTATATAAAATTATATTACTTTGAATAAGATAATAGGGTTGTGTTTGAATTAGTGCAAAAATTCAATTTTTTCATTGAATTTTCATTAGAATTTTGTTTGGACAACATTTAATATGTACCAAACTTTGATCGACCAAAATATAAGATGGAAAAAGGGAAAGCTCTAGTGGTGGGTATGGTATAGGGTTTAGTGAGGTTACTTCATTCGTACATTTCTATAAAAAGCATTGTTTTTACCAAGTTGATGATTTGATAGAATATTATGGCATTAGTCAATCATTATATGAGATTTACTTTCATTCACAAAGATTGGGAAGACAGTGTCCATGATGGTCGTGTATTCACATATGCTATATCCAACCCACAACATGGATTCCAAGTAACCTCCAACTGGTAACTAATAAATACAATTCTCTAATTGTGATGAAGTTTTTTTTATATACTATATTGGTTGATCATAATTTTTGTATTTGTAGGAAAATACGACTTGGTCGATGCAAGATAAGCAAATCAATTGAGCTTGCTTGCACCATATAAGGGTTTTTGTGACTCAATGGCTGCTCAATTATGGGATATATATTAGTTGACCAACGTTAAGACATGTGATTTTATTTTGTACTTATCATAAGTCAATGTCTATTATTGCAATGCACTATGAATGCCCATGTAATATTAG
>JAXGGT010000169.1:8895859-8908965 GCA_035583425.1 Marsdenia floribunda | reverse complement strand
AATTTTTGTTCATATGCCACCAATTTTGGTGAGATCTGTCCATCTCTTATTGTAATTGTTGATTAGAGCCAAAATTAATCATCTTGAGATATTATTGATGTATTTGTGCCTCTAGTATGATCTAGAGAGAACTGATTGTACCCATTATTTTTTGATAGTGGAGATTTGGTGGACTCCAATCCCATGGTTTTTTTTCTCTTCACATTGAGGAGGTTTTTCCATGTTAAAATCGTGTGTGCATTTGTATTTAGCGTTTATATTTCTGGTTGGTTGATAGGTCAAGAATATTGCTCCACTTGTTTGATTCATATGAGGTTTACATAAAGAGGAAAATTTGATTTGTCCGCTGTTAATTAGTTAATATTGGTTTTTCTCCCAATATAATTGATATCTTCTTTAATTGGTATTGATTATGTAAAAGATTTTAAGCAATATCACTTTGAAATTTTTTAAGGTGTCGATTTGTTTTTTTAACGAAATTACAAGACTTTTGAAATAAATCACCCATTGCTAGTTAAGAAGAAAGAGACATAATTCAGTTGGTAGTAACCTCACTTATTATCCAAAAAGTCATTAATTTGAGATACATTAGAAGCGAATAATATTTTCATTTTTTTTTTAAAAGCCACGCATTATTAGGAATACTTGTTTGTTTTTTCCTTTTTTTTTTTTTAATTATTACTTAATAGTTTTTTAAAAAATATGAAATTTTATTTATTTTTAATTGAAAAATTAAAATATAAAGTATAAAAAAAGTGTTAATAGAAATTTTAAAATAAATATCCCATTAATTTTGTAAGTTGAAGAATAAAAAAATTAAAATATAATATATTGTGATATGTAAAAACCTGAAAAAAATATATTAATATATATATATATTTTGGTGAATGAATGTATAAATAATTCTTTAAACGCATTTTATTTTCAAAATTATATATAAATATGTTGAATTTAATTTTATATTTCAAATAAAAAATCATTCTTGTTACACTATTAATCTATTATCACATTAATAAGTACTATATATATATATATATATGAATGATATCTCCATAATTAATATTCAAAGAAATCGATTTAAAATTATTATCGCGATTAATGATACAATTAATACAATGTTACTTATTTAAAAATATTTATTTTTCTATAAAAGGGCACCAATTAATCTTATAAGATATACCAAAAAAAAAAAAAAAACTTTATATCCTCTATTTCTTTTTACCTTAATAAGAAAATATTTTTAATATAAATCAAATTATATATATATATATATTTAGGAAAACTAGTTAAATTATCTTCATATTATTAGTTTTTAACCATTTTACTCTCTTTACTTTTATTTTAACTTATTTAGTTCGATTCTTTTTTTTTAGTCCCATTTAATTTTTATGTCAATATTTATTTAATTTATTTAGTTATACACACAATTCACTTTTCAAAATAAAATTAAAGTGAATTATATTTTAGAAGTATTTTCTCTTTTCAATTCTTTTTCATTGAGTAGAGAGGTAATAAAAAAGTGAGAATAATAAAAAAAAAAGTATTTTGTATTTGTTAGTGTACTGAGCGAATTGTCAATAATGAAAAATATTCAACAATAAAATTTTGAAGTTATATTTAATTTAACTGGTTTTTAATTAATAATATTTTGACAAAACATTAAATATATATTGACAGAATGACTATTTGAGTCAAACAAAAATAGAAGAAATACCAAATAAGTTAACATAAAGAAATTTTGATGGATTTGTTTCTTAACGTTAACGTTTTTAGTGTAATTTGTTAAATTTATTTCTTTTTTTTTTTTATATTTAGGAGGTCAATATATAATAAATATGTGCGTTTGGTCAATTTTTTCATAAAATTCATTGTTTGAGTAATTTATTTAACGTGTTTAAACAATAAATTTATAAAAAAAAAAAAGAAACTAAATACACATGTCTGTTGTACATTAAAGATTTATTTAAAAAAAAAAAGGACCAACCATATATCAATATTCAGAATATTGACATCCAAATCTATTGAATCTCCTAAAATATAACATAATGGACTAATTGTCTAAAAACAATAATATATCTATAAATTGTCTAAAATTGCCAAATTTTTTTTTTTTTTTTTTATAAAATAATCTAAAATATCAAAGAAAAAAAAATTAAATTTAAATGAGAAATAAGTTGCTATTTATTTATTTTGTTTTAAATTCTTTTAAGGTTCACTGTTGGTGAAATGAAAATTCAGCAACGTTTACTTCCCGGTCGATGTTCCAAAATTCCGCATTTCCCGCCTCCTCTGTCCTCAGTCCAAATATTTTGAAAATCTTCTCCAAATACACTTTCCCACCCCCAAAACCCTCCTCTTTCAGACAAATAAAAACCCTCCTTTATCCTCCAAAATATCGGTTTCTCCTCATTTTCCTTCACATTCTTCGTCATCCGCTGCATTTTTCCTTTTTTCACAGATTAATTTTATAGTACATTGATTTTTTTTTTGGTGCACGATGGCGAAGAAGAGGAACCGATCTGGTTCGAATTCGAGCCGAAATTCGAAGAGACCGAAGGTTTCTCCGGAGAAGAAATCGGTAACTTCGTCTAAGAATAAGCAGGTTCATGTGGAGTCTGTGGCGGCAAGTCCGTCTAGTGACTTTGTAGAGGAGCCTGTCATGGTGATGGAAGAGGTAGAGGACGGGGAGAATGAGTGTGAGGTTGAGAATGATAGCTCGAAGAAGTTGTTGCAAGGGAAGAGGCGGATTAAGTCGCGCATTACCGATGAGTGTGGGGAAATGTTTGTCGGAGAACCGTTCTCTGAAGAAGAGGCTCGCAGGAGGTGGCCTCATCGCTATGTTGGCAGGGAAAAGGTCGGTTCTTTTTATATTTTCTCCATGTTTTTGTGAATACATTATGCAATACATTTATTGGTTGAACTAGTACATTTTTAGGTGCTTCAGCTTCAGATCTACAAATTGATGTACCCACATTCTGTAGCAAATCCCTTTTATGTGTATTTAAAATGCCTGAATTTTTGAAATTTTGGGATTTAGATTACTTTTGATTTCTATCTAAAGCTAGTCAGTTGCTCCAGAACAGAGTGACAGTGCAGGTTTTTGGCCGTTGTTGAAGCTAAGTATCAAGTTAAATTCAACTATCATGCCTTCCTTACTCAGACTGTTACTTGGTTTTTTGTTGCTACTGCTATATTGCTGAACAGAGACAAATAGTGCCATTCATGCTAAAAATCTGCAACTTTTTAAGCAACTTGGCCCTGTATCACTGCAAAGCAGTCTTTGTCAAGATTGTTTTGGAAATGTTTAATGTCATCAAAAGCCTGGCATAAACCAGTTACGACTTTTCCTTTAAATGAACATAGCAACCAAGACCCATTTGAATTATAAAAAATTAGGCAATGCCATGATCCCTCATGGTATAGATTGAGCAAGGGGTGACAACACACATTCATGTTTTGCTACAAAACATTATTTCTAATGTAACTCTTTTGATTGTGGAGAACAATTTATCTGAAAAAAATGCTATTGTGACGTAACAATGAGTTTGGTTTTTGTGCTGGAAGAGTATATTTTGCACGTGAGTCTTTATAATTGTGTAGTCTAACTCAAAATGTGGGGGTTTTAACCTAAACTTTTGTTTTCAGAACAAGCGGAGACAAAGTGGCGGATGCAAGGACTTAAATGAGTGAGTTATTAATGTAGATGAACACAAAGGACTTGAAACTAGTGCAGTCTAAAATTATGCTTCAAATGATAATTTGTCCAAAATTTCTGGTTTGTTTAACAATTTTAACAATACAACCCACTTATGTTTCTCAATGGTTTTGGTGAAGTGAGGAAGATGAAGAAATAATTGAAGCACGTTTGCATTTTGCTCAAGCAATTGTTGATGGCCAAGTTTTTAAATTAGAAGATGATGCTTATGTGCAGGTGAAGATTTATTTTCCTTTCGTTTGTTTATCTGTTTATTTGTCTTTTTTGATATAAAATATGAGACAGGTTTTCGAGATTTCAAGTGCAATAACTGCTACGAACACCTTCTTAGTTAAATATTTTCTTTTTATGTCTTGACCAACGCTGTGCACATTTTACTTTAGCGCTCTATGAATTTATTCTTGTTTAGTTGCTAGAATTATTGATGTTGTCTTGCTTATGCGTTGGTGTTCCAATTGAGCTATAATTTCCTTTTATAGCATTTTCTTCATGTAAAAAACCATTTGTTTCTTCTATTTCATTTCCCCCCCCACCACCAAATCCATGCTTCCCATTCACCCTTTCTTAAATCTTTGGACCTATGTTCCTCCAATCTTCTTCACTTTTTGTATCTCCATTTTTTTGCTTACATCATCCCTCCTTTAGTTCAATCTTTTCTCCTTTTCATTGCCTACCATAAAACCACTAGATTGTAGTATTTAACAATGGTTCAAAATCATAAAAAATGTTTCTTAGATTGTATTAGTACTTAACTCTTCTAAGTATCTAGTTTAAGTAAAAATGACTGTGAGAATGTGCTCTCTTCTATTATGGGTGCTACTTGTGGATTGTGTCATAGGCGCAAGGAACCTTAGATTACTAAAAATTGAGGCTATTAAAGGGAGCATTCACCTATAAGCTCTTAAAACTTAAAGAAGAATAAACGAGTTATAGAATAAATTTGCTATTTCCCTTCCCTTTATTCTAAAACAATAACTTAAATAGGCTTCAAAGGATAACAAACCCTGAGCCTAATTAGATTAACTAATTAAATAACAACTATAGTAAAGAGCATGCCTAATTAGTTAGATATGAATCTAAATGTAATATACTAAAATAGAATCATAATATTATAAAAATAATATAAAAGTGCTTAGAGCTTCTAGAATATTGTTTGGAAAGTGCCTCATATGGATCTTTGAAAGTGAATTTGTCCTCAAGCTCACAATCAAGATAAACACCATGAGTAACTGTAATGGTGAAGTGTTTCCTTGCCAAAAACTTTTGTCGATGTAGGGCAAGTCGCATTTGCTTCTTCCAAGTTTATCCTATCTTTAACCTCAAGTCAAAAATTCTTCTTGCATTGGTGACTCATTGTATAAGCCTCATCACAATTGTGACAAACCCCAAGCCTTTTTACACGCCTTTTTGTTATCTGATGCCTACTCAAACTTTGACTAGTTGGTTGTTTAGGCGGTGTAGAATTTATTGTAACCCCTCCCCTACTTACATCCTGAAGGTCTTCATTTTGAGTTGTTAATTTTATATTGCCCCAATGATGTGGTATTGCTTGAGATTTGTTTCCACATCACCATCTTTGTTTTCAGTTGAAGCCATTGCTAGGTTCATGGCCTTGACTACATTCTGGGGAGCTTGGAGTTCAACATCAATCTTTAAAGGTTCAAGGAACTTGTGTGTAAACAAGTCTAATTGCTAGTCAAATTGTAGTAAATTGGTATGAGATAGTAGTGTTAAAACCTATCCAGATAATCTTCAATTGATTCAATCTGTTAACGATTGGCCTCCCCTGATGTGTTGCTTTGGAGGGAGGTTCAAAGTGTAGGTGACATATCTTGAATGCATCTTAAGATAGCTCCATTTCTTCTTGCTTTTGTTTATCAACTCACATTTGGACCTTTTTCTCTCTTATGAAATGTTGTTCCCGCCTTTTCATGAGGAACAATATTGTTGACGGTTTTAAAATTGATTGCAAAGATTGAGCCAACTTAATGGGTCCTCGTCTCCCTGATAGCATGATAAAGAGGGAACTCTACCTTGGCACATTTAGGTACTACAATAGTACCTAGTTTGAGTCCCTTATGCCCCTCTAGTTACGGGTCGTGGCTAGCTAAACCATATTCAAATCTAAATGTTGGGTTTAACAACTACCCCTTTCTGCAATTGATAGTAGTCGTGCCATAACTTGCTACATCCCCTTGATTTCCTTTGGAGTTTCCTCATGTTAGAGCATTCTTCTTTTTGTTTGTAGAATATATGCATCTTGTTTCACTTCTAGTTTTGGTGACTCACCCATGACATTTGGTTTTGATACTAAATTGTTATGGGTCCTACTTATGGATCGTGCCATAAGTGCAGGGAACCTTTGATTACTAAAAAGTGAGGCTCTTAAAGGGAGCACTCGCGTAGGAGCTCAAGAAGAGGGAGCTCTTAACACGTCAAGAAGAATGGACAACTTAGAGAATAAATCTGGTCTTTTAACCTCCCTTAACTATTTCAAAAAGCCTTAAACATGCTTTAGAGGATAACAAACCTTAACCCTAATTAGGTAACAACTATAATAGAAGTGAGCATGCCTAATTAATTAGATAATCCATAATATAACTAAAATGGAAACATAATATTTTGAAAATTACATGGAAAGTACCTAAAGCTTCAAGAATCCTGTTAAAAAAGTGCCTAATATGGATCCCTAACGTCTTCCTTCTTTCTCCTGTGTGTTGCACAGTTGCATGGCTATCGGCAATGATGTAATTTATATGGAACTGGTTTGGTGATTTTGATTCATAGCTCTTCGCTACTGAAATGAAGTTTGACATGATATTGATTTATCTTCCGGTTAGGTTATTTAACAAGGAATCTTTGGCATTTTGGTAGATTTGGATACTTTATTTTTACCTGCTTAACCTTTCCTAATAGGCGGAGGACAATAAAAAAGACTACATTGGCAAAATAGTCGAGATGTTTGAGGCAGTTGATGGCAAATCTTATTTCACAGCTCAATGGTTCTACCGGGCAGAGGACACTGTAAGAAAGGAGGCCTGTTGTGTTTTTGTGGAGTGTATTCTTTTTAATGTGATGTCCTGAGTCAAACCTTTTTCTTTTCAACAGGTTATCCAACAGTGTAATAATCTCATTGACCAGAGGCGGGTGTTCTTTTCTGAAATCAAGGATGTCAATCCTCTTAACTGCCTCGTAAAAATTCTACGGATCAACCGACTTCCTCCAAATGTATTCTCTCTTGTTCTCATTTGCATGAACATGCCTGATTTCTGCCACTTCTTTAATTTTACCTTAAGAAAAAATGGCTGAAAGTTTACTTTTGGAAGTTTAATGGGTAAATACCATTTGGTTACTGATCTCTGAAGAAGAATACTATTTTAGTATGAGCCTATTCAGTATCTCTCTTGCTGCTTTAATAGGGAATTAAGCAGACATTTATTCTGAAAATTCCTTATACCATTCTCTTAATGTAGTTGAATGTTCTTTTCAGATGGATAAAGAAGTCAAGGAAACTGTGAAGTCAAATTGTGACTACTATTATGATATGATGTACTTATTGCCATACTGCACTTTTGTGAGTTTGCCACATGGTAATATCCATTTCTACATTATTATGATTAGTCTTTCTCTTTGGATATAAAGATGGAACATGTTTGATTGGATTACTTATTGGAATTGGTTACTCTGTTCAGATAATATGGCTGCTGGAAATGAATCTGATTCCACAATTTCAAGTGAGACTGATGTTCCTGGAACAACTGCTGGTGGTGTGGAGGTTTGCCAAGATGAACATAACTTAGAGATGAAGCTGTTGGACCTATACTCTGGCTGTGGAGCAATGTCCACAGGACTTTGCTTAGGAGCTAATAGTGCTGGTGTTAAACTTGTCACAGTAAGTCTTACCTTCATTCAGGTTATAGGAAAAAAATAGTTTTAAGGCACAAGAGGCAGTGACAAAGGGCTATTTCTCTCTGGGAGTGAAGGGGAAGGTGTGGGGGGCTGTTCTGCTTGTTTAAGGCCAGTAAAATTAGAATTAGCTATAAAACAGAATAAAATTGTTAAAGAGAAGCAAAATTGTTCGAGGGAGTAAGGTGTAAAATAGAGACCAGTCAGTGGCAGGAGTAGCAAACAATGACCTGTAACAAATACCCTGACGCTTTCATCACCAGGACAAGAATTCCCCTGACTTTCAGCAACCAACTAAAGAAACAAGATCCATTGTCCCCCCTGAACTTGTGGAAGAGAATTTCATCACCTCTTGTGAATATATTATATACACCCTTTGTTTGGTATGAGGGGGAGCAGATGGAGGGAAGTCAAAAAGCAGTCTTCATCTTTTCACTCTTGCTTATTGCCGGCTTTTATTTTTGAATTTTCAATAGAGTTGCCATCCATCATTTCTTTTCCAGCCTTTCCAATCCCTCCAATTTCGTTTTGATGGAAAATAAATTATTTCTATTCATTTTCCACTTTTCTTTCTCATCTAAACAAGTTGAATGTAAGAATTTATGCCCTTTACTTCCTATACTTTCTCTTTTCTACATCTTGCTGCTGCTACTAAACAATGCCTAAAATGCAATAGAAGAAAATTTGACTACTGAAAATCCTAATAGGACTCTTAAAATACAACTTCTGAGGCTCAAAATGATGCACCATACAAATACAGGGCCTAGGAATCTAAATTTCATTTGGTGCTACATATCTGCTTAATCTTTGTTCTCTATTTACGAAAAATTAATTTTCAAATCTTACCTTTTCTTCTTAGCTAATGATTTAGTTGAAAAATGTTTTTAAATGTAGAAATGGGCAGTTGACCTGAATAAATATGCAAGTGACAGCTTAAGGCTAAATCATCCTGAGAGTCAGGTACGCTTTCATACAATGCCTTATCTATTTTCACTTTCTCAATAATTTTCTCATCCATCCTTGGCCTCATAAGATTTTTTATGCAAAACAGGTAAGGAATGAGTCAGCTGAGAACTTCCTGTTTTTGCTGAAGGAATGGGAAAAGCTTTGTGCCTCCTATTCTTTGTTTGAAAGCAACATTGCCCCACATCCCTTTGTAAAACTTACAACTGAAGAAGATGAGGATGAGGACGAAGAAGAAGATGATAACTCTGAAGGAGATGGTGACTCTGAAGTTTTTGAAGTGGAGGAGATTCTGGATATGTGTTATGGTGATCCTAAAGAATCTGACTCTACTGGGCTCTATTTGAAGGTATTGTTAATTTCTTATTAAATATCGACTTGCGTTCAATACAAATATTACTGGTTTACCAAGTATAAGCTTCTACATAGTTAAGATAGTATAATAAATAAAGGCTGCCAAACAGTTCAATAAATTGAATTTTGTTGGATAAATCCTTAAACATGTTTTATGTTTATGAAGCTTGTCATATGCCTGAATGCAAATTTTACAAGTTTAAAATTTTGAATTTTTCATTTTTAAAATATTTTTCTGTTGTATTGAACTATTAATGATATGTAGATTCGCTGGAAGGGTTATGGACCAGAATATGATACATGGGAGCCTATAGATGGATTAAGGTACAAAATAATATTGGCTTTTTATACTTCTCTCCCCATGAATTTACTTTGGTTGGTTTATTATCTTACCTTCACTATTTCTGTTAGTGATTGTCAGCAGAAGGTGAAGGAGTTTGTTACAAAAGGTTATAAAAGAAAGATTTTGCCTTTGCCTGTAAGCTCTTGCATCTTTGGTAGACATCCCAATTTATTCATAGCTCTCCTTGTTATGCTCATTATCATTTTTATATTGCATAGGGAGATGTTGATGTTATTTGTGGTGGCCCTCCATGTCAAGGAATAAGTGGATTCAATCGATTTCGCAATAAGGACGAACCATTAAAAGATGAAAAGAATAAGCAATTGATAGTTTTTATGGATATTGTAGATTTTCTAAAACCAAGATTTGTCTTGATGGAAAATGTGGTTGATTTAATAAAATTCTCTGAGGGTTTTCTTGGGAGATATGGACTTGGTCGTCTTGTTGGCATGGACTATCAAGCAAGATTGGGAATTATGGCTGCTGGTTCATATGGTCTCCCACAATGCAGATTGCGTGTTTTTATGTGGGGTGCTCTTCCAACTGAGGTGACATTTTGGGTTTTATTATTCTATACACGTCCAATCCAGTTTTTGCATTTTTAATTGATGATTTGATTTCATCAAAGCAGAAGTTGCCTCCATATCCTTTACCCACACACAATATTGTATTAAGGGGTGTTGTTCCTAAGGAATTTGAGGTACTATCTAATTTGTTCATGCTTTCTTTATTAAAAATTGCTGCTAGGGTTTGATGCTCATGATTATTTGTTTAAAAAATGCAGTCCAATGTTGTTGCATATGAAGAAGGCTCCAAAGTTGATGTGGAAAAAGAGCTTTTCCTCAGTGATGCTATTTCTGATCTCCCTTTGGTATGTAACGCGTGCTTCATTTGTTTTTGAACCTGATTTGTTTTTAATCTTTCATACCCTGAAAAGCTTCATTCATTTTTATAAATTCTTTAGGTGTCAAACGATGAAGCAAGGGATGAAATGCCATATGGTGATGTGCCCAAGACTGAATTTCAACGGTTTATTAGATTGACAAGAGATGGTAAGCTCACATAAGTCTTTTCCCCTCCTAAATGCTTGTAGAGATTGTGCTCCAACACTTTCAATACAGAAAATCTTTTCCCCCTCTCTATGTTACATTCAGATCTATGATGTTTTGAAATGCATGAATGTTGATGTATATGGTTTTACTCTAGAGATATCCAATTCTCTTAACGACAATAATCAAACTGACACTTAAGTGATGCTTGGAATTAGTTGAGTGACTTTTGGTAACTCATTTTATTAACTTAAGATAGCATAATTATTTTCTGTTTAGCACCCTCATTTAATGGTTCTGATAAAAACTTCTAATTCTAATATGCCAATTCATTTATAAAGATGTATTTTGATATTTCTTTTAAAATTTTAAGGAACTTTTTTGAGGGCTATAAAAATGAAATGCATTTTGTGACTAGTAAAAAAAAAAAAAAAATTGTAGAAATGTCTGAATTGTTTGGTCAACCTTGACTTTGTTGTTTTGTTGTCATTTACTAGAATCGACCAAATTTTATTGGCACTAATAGAAGTTATCTTTCCAAAATAGAAATGCCTGGTTCTCTACAATTTGGTTTGGGTGCTCGGCCTCATTTGCTTTATGATCATCGACCGCTTCAGCTCAATAGCGATGACTATAGTCGTGTATGTAAAATTCCCAAGAAAAAGGTATCTTTGTTTTTATCACTGTTTTATTTTTAGTTTCATTGCAAGACTTTTCTTTTGAGCTACCTGTGGATTGTTTCATTTCTGATTTTTCTTTGTCCTCTTTTTGTGATGACAAGGGTGCAAACTTTAGGGATTTAGAAGGAGTTCGAGTTCGATCTGATAATAAAGTTGAATGGGATCCAAACGTGAAAAGGGTATACCTACCTTCAGGGAAGCCATTGGTATGATTAAGTTTGTTTCTTTGACTCACATAGCAATACTCTATTTATCTACTCCCTTCCTTTTATTTTTTTCTCTTTCTTTTGGTCTTTGCTCATGGTCCTACAAATAACAGGTTCCTGACTATGCCATGACTTTTGTGGGTGGCTCTTCGTCAAAGTAAGTAGTTTATACTTGTAATTCATGTTATTGTCAAATGTAATTATTCTTACCAAGTCAATTCTTCACATTAGGCCCTTTGGACGGTTATGGTGGGATGAAACAGTTCCAACTGTAGTTGGTCGAGCTGAACCTCATAATCAGGTTTGCCTAAACAATTTCTGTAGTGTAAATGTTAGGAAGATTTGAATAATGAATTTTTGCTGTAATTGGAATTCTTTATGCTGGACAGGTCATATTGCACCCTGTCCAAGACAGGGTTCTCACAATTCGGGAGAATTCAAGACTTCAAGGATTTCCTGACTATTATAGGTTGTTAGGTCCAATAAAAGAACGGTAATAACACTTGATATTATTGCTTTCATTTACAGAATCTCTGAAATAATTTGGCTCGTCTCATGTTTAATATGACCGATGTTGTGTCATTGAAACGGTGCATAATCTGAGTCATGATTCTTTATTATCTGTTTTGTGATGCTTGATTGTTTTGGATTTTACTTTCAAAATGAATCTTAGGTATATTCAAGTGGGCAATGCAGTTGCAGTTCCAGTTGCCCGTGCATTGGGATATTCATTAGCTTTGTCTTCAAGGGGCTTAGCTGGGGAGGAGCCTGTCATCTCTTTGCCAAAGAAATTTCCCAACATTGGGGAAGTCCCCCCTGAAGTCTCTTCATAAGATATAACGTAATTTATCATGCACCGTAGTGATTCAGGTAGAAAATCTTCATGGCATTGTTTTGAGTGTATTGATTGTTCAATGAATATTGTATCATTCAAATTTTGCTCAATGAATATTGTATCATTCAAATTAATTATGGATTGTTGTAAACTTAGCTGTTACATTAATTGGCTAACAATTTAGCCATTTCTCACATTCTACTCTGTATTACAATCTTAACAATTATTCATTACTTTTCTGTTCCATATCAATTTTCTTTCCTTTGCTTGTTCCTCTTCTCAATAACCTTCCTGCCTTCTTCTCAGGATACCATGCAAATGCATAGCAGAGCAGCACCTGAAATGGCTGCCATTGCAAAACTTAGGGATTATCTATGCTTAGATTTTGTATAGAACGGTTTCTCTATAAGGAACAACAGACTTAATTGTAAAAAATTTGGAAAAGGAAAATATGAATTAAATGCACTCTTTAAAAATTGCATTAAATGATGTCTTTTAGAATGGATTGCTTAGTTATATTATGAGTTGGTGATACACAAAATGATTTGATAGAACCTTTTCTAATCGCCTTTTGCAAGATTGTATAAAACTTAGTTTCCTGTTTTGATCATTATATTATAAGTTAGTTCTACCACAAGTTTATTAGCGTTTATAGCTGAAAATATTTTAAGGTGTAAATAACTATGCAAAAAAAGTTGAAACAAATTCACATATACTATTAGAATATCCCATTTGTACGGCTGCTTCCAAGATATTGCATCATCTGAATATAGAAGACTGCTCTATTTCTTGGTATATTTCAGCGTTTGCAGCACCTTTTGTAACAACAATTCCTCGTATGTCAAGATGCAGCTTCAGTCATTGTTCATTGTTATCAAAATTGCAGCTTTATTATTCTAGAAGGTGATTCTATTCTATGAAAATTGATCATTTGTTAAGTCATCCACGATTTTTTTTTTTTTTTTTTTTTTAATAACTCAAGATTTTATAGAATAATTATTTTATTTTTTCAAACAACAAAATTATATTTTTATAATTGAGATGTTATAGTATTT
>JAXGGT010000169.1:8856264-8879403 GCA_035583425.1 Marsdenia floribunda | reverse complement strand
GTAGTAAAAGTTGTATGGATTAAAAAGAGGAATATATACTAGAAAATAGAAGGAATTTAGGATTAGAAGATAACCAGATTGATTGTAAGTCTTTCTAATCTAATTCCTACAAGAATCTTATAATCTTATTATTTATGGTAAGATTCTAAGTTAAATTAAGTTTCCATATATTTTATTATTTAAGATTTTACATACATGATTTTTGATATATATATATATATATATATATATCTGTGTGTGTATAATAAATTATGTTTAAATATAGTATCAAAGCCCGTGCTGTTGAATAAATTTAATTTTATGTTTAATAATTTTAATTTATTTTAAAATAGTTTTGAGATTAAATTAACTCCAAAATGTTTTTATTTTTTTGTCAAGAAGGTGTAAGTCAGTTGGTAGCAGCCTTACTTATGATCCAAGAGGTCATGAGTTCGAGACACGATAGAGATAAAAATGCCTTAATTTTCAAAAAAAAAAAAAAAACTCCAAAATGTTTTGCTAGCACACCGTGCGTGTGTGTGTATATATATAGAATTAGCTATATTATTTTATGATTTAACATGTTTAAATTTGTAATGTTATGATATTTTCCTTATTCATTATGATTATATTTTACATTATTGTTTGAAAAAAAAAAAACAATTTTTTTTAGTTATACATAAGAGTTTGTTAGTCACCAAAATAAAAAATCTATTAAATTCAAGTGATAATTTATTATTCACTAATTAATGAATGAATTATATGTCTATACATGCATGAAATCTGAAAGTCAACGTTATTTTGTTGCCAAAATGCATTTTATCATGTACTAAATTGATTTATTCATATGTTAATGCGAATTATTAAAGTTAAAAATTTTCTTTGTCCAATTTCTTAACAAACTATGTTTATCTGGATTAGTCTTAAATTTTTAATTTTTAATTTTTTTTTTTTTTATCCTTTAGAATTTTTAAATTTTTTATAATCGTCCTGTCGGGTAAAATTATCTAATTTTTCTGTTAAATTTTAACATTTCAAGAGCACATGTCATTTTGTTGAGGGATAATAATGGAAATTCACTCCAATACACAAAAAATCCATCCATTCTCTTTGTCACCTCCTAAAATCGAGGTGTGACACGATCGTACTCTCAAATTTTTTGAGGTGCGACACGATCGTACTTTCTCAAAAATACAAGGTCTCTTATATATTATCTAATTTTTTTTCCCCCAATAATATTAAACATTAAAAGAAATTAAGTCCTCAAAAAAAAAAAAAAAAATAATCCAAAAAATAATTCTAAAATATCATCAAATCTATTATCTCCCAAAAAAAATCAATGATAAAGTTAGAGAACGCAACCCCAATTTATTTAAAAACAAAAACGAGCTTTAAAAGGTAATAAATTTACCCAAAATAAACATCAAGACTTAATTATCGAGAATTAAGATTCTCACTTATTCTCTTACTTACCATCACTAACATTTACAAAAAAGAAAAAAAAAAAAAAAGGAGTGAATAAGTTAGAAGCGCAGTGAATAAATGAAACATTTTTCTTTTCCTCGTTTTTCAAAAATTTTAAAGAAAAATAAACATATATAAAAAGTTAAATTCTCAAAATATATTTCAATAAAAAATTAAACTTTCCATAAAAAAATTTTCCTAAAAAAGAAAGACAAATAAAGAAAAAAAAAATTAAATTTAAATTCAATATAACTTTACTTTTATACATATTCAAGCAAATATAGTCATTCGTTGGTTTAACTAAATTCGACCCTAACTGTTTATTCTGCTAAAACGATTAGAACTTATAACAATGTGAGCTTTTTCACCGTGCTCTATGGGTTAAGAACATATAAAAATATGTTTCTCTAACTAATTCCTGCCAAACTTGAGCCAAAAACTAATACTTACATCTTTAAGAAAATCTATAATAATTTTAATGAAATAAAATTTTGCCAAGAACAAAGAAAACAAAACTCATAAGTTTTCAAATTGCATTCAAATTGAATATAAAACTGAAAATTGAAACTAAAATATTTTTTCTTCCAAAAAGTAGTGTATATTTGATGAGAAAATACAAAGTAAAATCTAGAATTTAAGAAAACAGAAATATTTAAAGGAAGGTGAAGACGGAATTTCGATTATTCAGTTTAAAAAGAAAAGCTAAGATAATACTAATAAAAGTCTTTAGGGAACAATCTTAAAAGAAAATAATAATAATAATAATAATAGTAGAATATTTGTAACTAAACTTTTAAAGGAAATTTGAAAAAAAAAATAAAAATAATAGTAATATCAATAATAAAATAATAAAGTGGTCCAAATTGACATGCAAGCCTTTAAATAAATAAATATATTCATGTGACTCTTATATTTTTGGGTTTGGATTAGATTGACATATCTTTGTAGATCTTGATTCTTGGACCTCTACGAATTTGTATGAGTGTAGACTTCTGAATTAATCCTTTTAGTGCTTCTTTGAACCTTTTTAAACAAGATGTGGTAATTGACCCACATGAAACTTGAACTAAATCTCTTCGTGGACTTGTGTCACCCATCAAGTAATGGAAATTTTTTTATAGTAATGGACCTTATATCCTTATATATGTATATGTATGCATATATATATGTACCTTTTTCTTTCTATTTTATCCTCCATTTCCCTTATTTGGGGATATATAAATTAAGGGAATTAAATCCTCTCTTTCTTTTTCTGTTTATTCTTAGGCAAATTAATTAACAAGTTTCATATTAAAAAAAAAAAAAAAGAAAGATTGACAACATATATTCATCTTCTAATTTTTTTTTTTTTTTGAATTATTAGATCCTTAAAATAATTTTTTAATTAAAATTGAAATTTACATTTTTTTTTTAAATCTAATATCTAATAATGAACTGTTAAAAAATGTTAATCACATTGTATTTTAAATAACTTTTGTACCTAAACTTTTATTCAAACATCACTATACATTGTCTAGTATGTATATCAAACTAAAAAATTATATATGTAATTTAATTAATCTCAAATATACATCATTTTTATCCTTTTTTATAGTCTACGTTATTAACTCTATTAATATATATATATATATATATATATATATATATATATATATATTTAAAAAATAAAAATTATAATCATATGAAAAAATAATACAAAGAATACGGTCATCCAAATATCTATCTATTCATTTATTCACAAAAAATGTCTATCGGTATTTAATAAAAAATATAGTAATATTATTTTTCTCAACATAAATAAATAATTAATTAATTAACAGAGAGATTGCATCAATAATTGGTTTCCATAAATAACTCATTCGTTACTTTCTTTTCTTTTCTTTTCTTTTTTTTTTTTTTTAAATATTCGTAGATAATGTTATTAAATTATTAGAAAACGTTATTTCATTTTATTAATCTACGGTTAATTAGATAATGCACATTTCATTTCATAAACGAATTTCTTTTACACTTTCTCATGTATAAATATGCAATAATTTTATTAATTAATTATTAGGAAAAAAAAAAGAAAGAAATAAAACATTAGAACACCAATCAAATAATAACATTTGTTATATTTGGTATATCATATAATGTAATGAAAAGGAGGTTCATAGCGTGTTTTAACTGTTATATAAACCCCATCCATACTATCGCCCTTTGTCATTCAGAAAAAAAAAATGAAGATGAATATCGTCCCTTCCTATGCCATTGTTGCACTTCTTGCCCTTCTTCTACCTTTGAGCTCTTGCGATCTCATAGATGATACATGCAAGAAAACCCCAAACCCTAATCTCTGCACTTCCATTCTCCGATCAAACCCTAACAGCAAAGGTGCCGACGTTACTGGCCTTGCCCTGATCGGAGTTGATACAGTCAAGTCCAAGTCGACCTCAACCATTCAAACGATAAGCCAGCTCTTGAAAACCAATCCAGGCCTCAAAGTTCCCTTAAATGAGTGCTCGGACCATCACAAATTCATTCTGGACCACGACGTCACTACTGCAAACGAAGCTCTGACCAAAGGGAATCCAAAATTTGCTGAAGAAAGCATGAACGATGCGGGTTCTGAGATTCAAAGATGCGAAGATGGCTTCAAATCGTTCGGCACTTCTCCTTTGACTGCCAAGAACAAGGAAAACCGTGATATTTCTGCTGTTGCTTCAGCCATTATCAAGCAGCTTCTCTGAGTATAATTAATACATTAATTAGTGGTAATAATAATAATGTCAATGATAACAAAGTTGATGTCAATGTAATAAAATTTTACTGCAAACTATCATCAGTTTTTCTATTGTGTTTAGAATCCAGTTGAAGAGAATATCATCAGTATAATTTTATTTCAGTCAAATTTTAATTAAGAATCATTTTTTATAAATTTCTGTATATTTTTTTTTTTTTAAAAAAAAAAAAGAAGTCCCACATCGAAACTTTTGAGCATTTCACATGGAACTCAAAATTGACCAGCCTATATATATAAAATAAAAAGTCGACCCATGCACATTAATTAAAGGTTGGTGGAGCCTTCATGAGTAAAGACAGACGAAAGAAGTGAAGCACTATATATATATATATACTCCCATGCATGTTTTAAGATAAAGTACATGCAAAGAGTGCAGCAACATCTGGTGTTTTGGAATGAGTAGCACGTAGATTGCAACAAGCATGCATATGGGAGGGAGGGAGTACTTGTTATCAGCATGAGTTTTCCCTGGTCTGCCTCTCATGATTTTAAAACACTACTAATGATAACAAGTTTTTACAATAAATTAAATTTGTCCTTTTATACAATCTCCTTTGCTAAGGTAGTCGATGAGGACCTATAAGCATACCAACCCAACCCAACCCAAATCATTTATATATATTTCATGATGTAGTGATAAATAACCATTCAATTTTTTATCATATATAAACTCTAATTTTAAAATAATAAGTTGGATAATTCATAGAATTTCTAAGTTTTAAAATTAATTAGCGTGACATTCTTCTTTTGTTGGATAGAGATGAAGAAAATCAAAATTTTTGACATTTTTAAACCTCCATTACAGATTGGAGGATTTCAGAATAATCTAAAATTTAAGATGTTCTGGTTTCCAAATACATAGCATAATTGTGGGTTTGCTAGAAAACATAAAATCATCTGTCTCAGCAATACAAAGAATCCTTCCAAGCAGGCCAGAGCTTTAATTTGTGATGAGTATGCTGTAAGAAGTCTTGCAATGAGGAAAGTTTTTGTCCTTGCAATTATTAATATTTACAAAAGAGATCTGATACATACATACAGGAGATGGCTCTACAACCATTTTATCGGACTTAAAAAGAGTTATGACACCAGTAGAGCAAGCAAGATTCAATGACTCTAGTAGGGATCTTCAAAGTTTTTTAAACTACAAAAAAAAAAAAAAAAAAATAGTTCATCAAATAGAAGGGCCAGATCTAAGAACCTTCTCTAATTTCTCAGCTTTCGCATAATCATTTTCTGTCAGAGGACCAGCAGGAAAAGGCGTGATTTCCACAATTAGGTGTGGAGTAGGGAGTTCATCAAACAATGCTCTCACGTTGTTGCAACACACACTTTCTCCATGAGCATTCTGCCTTCTTATTTGACAACCCTGTGATGAAAACCCCGTCCGTACAGAGCTTATTGCATTAATGATTCTCACTTGAATTTAATTTCTACATGCATGTGACATTCAGAACAAACCAAGTGTTATATTACCTTGTGGGAAGTGGCATCCCGGAAATGATCATCATCTGATAATAAAGAAGCCACAGCTTTTAGAAGGTTCCGTCCTACAGATTTTGATGGTACCCTATAGTTGCGCCTAAGAGTTCCTTTTGTTGTTCGATGCCATTTCCTCACTAGTTTCCTCCTATCACTTGCTTCCTTATCTGCACTCTCCATTTAAAACAATGAAATAAGCATGAAGAAACAGTGTCTTTGCATCCAATCCTTCATCACACATAGATCAAATAAATGTAGAAACTGCAGCAAGGCTCAAAATTTATCCTCTATTATGCTGCTTAATTTACAGAAAGGAGAAATGGCTCATGAGGTAGAGAACCAGCAGCGAAAGAACTGAATGTCAACATAACAAATGCCTCTTGTTCTTATGGGCTGCAAGTCTAATGATGTTTTAGGTTATTCTCACTTGACAAGCTTCCATACTGTAGTTTGTCAATTGGAATTCGACAGCAAAACCGGATAAATCTTCTTCCTCTTTTGTCTTAAAACTTCATCTTTCAGAAACCAAGGTGGACTTGGTTTTGCTCTGCTCAGAATTTTATCATCCCTCACCAAAATCAAATAGTAAGTCCCTTTCTTAGTCTTATTAATATAGAGCATTATGTGATAATATCATATGGAATTAGTGAATTTAAACAGAAAGTCTTTTTTAATATGAACAAGTAACTAATTTCACTAGAGAAATTTTGTTTTGTTAAATCTGCATTTTGGTTGGCTGAGAACTGAAATGCCCTAGCTCTCTTGATATCCAAGCACACACTGAATCTACTGCTTTAGGAACCTTGACAGAAGCTCACCAATTACCATTGAACACTATGTTTCTCTGTAGCCAATGCTATGGATGTACAATTATTACTTATCTGTTCTAGTGAACATGAGAACTGGACATTTCAACTAGACACTCTCTCTCTCATTATTTTGTGGTTTTCAGGGATATCAGACTTTTCAATCCTCAAATGGGACCTAATTTCATGGATATTTGGCTAAACTACTGGTTTCTCAAATTTCATGATTTTCTATGCTATCAGGCTTTCCAATCATCAAATAAGACCAAATTCATTGCATATTCTATTTTGCAAAACCACAAACCTTTCTTCAGCTTAAAACACAAACCAAAGCTCTCAGCCTTGTGAAATATCCATACAGCCCTTTCTTAGGACTGGAAAAAGACACTACTTTTTTCTAACCAGGCATCTGCATTATTTGACAATCAAGTATTATTTAATCATTTTCCAGTCTATTATCATTCACCCTAATTTATCTGGAAACAACATACAAAAACTATAAATGAGAATCTCCATCCTAGTGCAACAATTTTCAGTCCTTCCCATCTGGAGTAACAAAGAAAGATAAGCAGAACAGGTCATTAAGTATGCCTGTCTTCCTAAAGTTGATAAATCAGATTATTTAAAAAATCACTTAAATACTCGCTTTGCCAATTCACAACATTTAAAAAAATTAACATATCAAATTATCTTTTCAAATGAGCAGAACTCAAAGCTTAAAAAATCATGTCCAATTTCCAGTACCCCAACCTCTAGGCTATCCTCACCATCCACGCATTTGTTGAGGTGAGCAGCTAAGTCATTTTTTGATATGTGCTCAGCAATACAACAAATTCAAACTTTTGCTTCAAATTTATCAAACTTGTGCACATCTTAGATCTTTATATCAGGTTGCTAATTATCTTTCATTTAAGTATAACATCAGTAATGGTGATCAATACCATAATTAAGTTTTCATACTCCTATTTTAAGGAAAGCAGCAACCCCACAAAACATGCTGTAACATCAAAATATAATCATTTGGCATTATGAAAAGTTTATATTTATTCACATGATAAAGAAATGAAACCACCAATATTAAAGCAAAATAAGTACTCTAGTTAAAGAAAATATCCCTTTTTCTTTTCAATTCTGAGAAACAATAACAGATTTGATCAAACATTTAGCGATCCCTTTATCATGGCCCATTGATTTACATTTAAAAAATCCAAGAACATCAAAAACCCATATCATCTCGAGAAGAAAGATAAGAGAACGAAAAAAGAAAGAAAGACAGAAAGAAAGAAGAAAATTGATCAACCTGACAGGATATGCTTCAGATTCATTTTTAGTAACTACATTTTTCTCGTCAAAATGTGGGGAAATTAATCAATCAAGGCATAACGACTCATGTATGTAGGATTCACCACATACCTGGGTTGGCTCGAAACTTGGAAAGCCACTCAGAGAATCCCAAATCATCAGAACCAGTTTCCAAATCTGACAAGAATGAAAGAAATTTAACAAAGTGTTGAACAACACCACTTTTGATCATCCAACAAATCCTATTTCGGTTAAGTATATTTCAGGGGAAATCAAGACACAAACCTGATGAAACGAAAGGATTAGCAGGAGATCCAGCTAACCCAATCTTCAAAAGTGCATAAAAGATGCAAACTCGACCAGCCCATATCACTGGTGCCTCAAGCAAAGTAGCACGAGGTGATGTGATTGTACTGGACTTAATTCCACAACCATTTCCACTTGGAAAAAAAGAACCCCTGTTAGCTTTAGCACTCAAGTAGTAGTAAAACTTAGTATCAAGATTTTGAAGAAAGGGAGTTTTGGGCAACAAACAAGTGGGATTCTGATTCTGATTCAGACTCTTGAAACAGCAACAGTAATAAAAGCAGGGTAGAGGCGTTGCTGTTGCGGTTTGAAGAAGCATTTCTTGATACTTTGAGAACTAAAGCAAATCTTGATGGTAGTAATGGAGTACTTGTCAGTGATCAAAAGGCCAAAAACTATGGGCTTCGGGCAAGATTTTTGGTATGGATATATCGCTGATTGAATCGAAACTTTGAAACCACATGGGATTTTGTCTTTTTGCTCGATGACCCACGCCCTGAGGGGCCCCACCCCCAAGCCCATGGGATTGTGGAGGATAAGAAAGAGAAATTGTTACATAATAGATCGGGACATTTTATTTACCAAAAAAAATAAAAAATAAAAAATAGATCGGGACATTTTTGAGAAATTTCACTTTTTTTAATAATAAAAAAGTATCTAGTCAATAATTATTCAAATAAGATTTTATCTCAAAAAAAAATTTAAATTTTATAAATTTAATAATAATATAATTATAAAAATAAAATTATATTTGTCAATGCACTCTATTAGTAAATTTATTAATAAATTTTAATTTTTTTTTTCCTTTTTAAATTGTAGTAAACCAAACCTATAACATATGTCAAAAATTAACAAATACAACAATAACTCAAACTTAATTTAAATAAAAATTATTAAATTATACACTTTTATTTATTTATTTAATTTTTTTTTTATCCAATGCAAAATGGTATTGAGGTCCGACTTGGGCATAATTTATTCTCATAATAATGACAACTATAGTGAATGTGGTCAGATATTTATTTCTTACAGGAACCAGACAGAGACAGGGGCCACTTTCTCACCACAACTTTTAACTGTCCCAATTATTCGGACAAAACCTTATCCTATCCACTTTCTTGCATAAAAGTATCGACCAGCAGAAAGAAAGGAAATGAAAGAAGTTATACTGCTTGATTACATTTTTCCAAGAAAGGGACAAAAGAGAACTCCGGAGAGATTAACCATGTAAAATTAACTAGAAATTAATCATACATACAAGGGAAGCGGCAGTATATTACGTTCAGAGTTAGCAGTTACATAGAGCACAGATAGAGATGAAAGATCTCTCCACTGCATTGACTGCTGCAGATTTAGAAAGTAAAAGTCACAAAATTTACTCTTCATAATGTTTTGACTTTCATTTCCACTCACTAAATGCCCCTTCATATCTTGACGAACCGGACATCATTTTGCCCAAACCCAGTTCCACAGGCAGGACACTTTCTATGGCGGATCTCTAGATTTCTTTGGATGCATGGATTACAAAATAAATGGTAGCACTTCACAATTACAACCTGCGAAAGATAGATAGTAATGTTGTAGTTACCACACTACTAAATCATCAAATTAACAAACATTTCATGCCCTCAGGACGGTAAGCCTCCTTTTAACTTAAGCCCCCACAAAACTGTGCCAATATAGTAGTAAGAAGTAAAAGATACAACAGGGGGCCAAGCAAAAGATGTAGAGATGGTAAATGGATAACGGGAATAACGTGACTATCAAAAGATTTCGTGTGGACAAACCTCCTTTGGACGATCAAAACACACCCCACACTTGAGAATAGCCTTGCACTCCTTGATTTCCTCCTGAAGTCTCTGAGTTTCAGCTTCTTCACTTTCAGATGTCATCTCAGCAATAGTTTTGTTCCATTCTGCAATTTCTTCCTGAATTTTCTTCCTAGAATTTCTGGATTCATATAAATTCTGTCAGCTGAACGTAAATTTATTATCCATCCCCCATGGGATCATCAAGTAAGGATCTCTAGCAATGTATTAGAAATTTATATCAATTCAGCTAGTGGCAAACTTAGTGATGCTGTTTTCACCTATGTCATCCTGGCTAAGCATTCTACACGTAACACTGGAAAAGAGCTTTAATATCCTTCAATAAAGAAATGAGTTTCTATATCAAAGATGAATGCCCAATTTGATAGAATGCATTAGATCTCTCATGCCCAAAAGATCCCAAGGGGACAAAGAGCATTCTATAATGTTTCACAAAACTACAGTGTACAATGTGAGATTAACTGGGCAGTGGATGATGCATGCAATATAATACTTCAGAAATATATATCCAATTTTAGTATTTTGAAGTTTTAGTTGTATCCTTGTTTGTTTTGCAATGACTCGAGTCTAAGCCTCTTTTCATCTTCCATTCTATTTCTGATTGTGCCCTTTGCCTATCTTTTCACTATGCAGAGGCCAGTAAGAATGTGCTCATGCCTGAGCTAAAGAGAGATTGGGGATGGACAAAGATCCTGTTGATCCATACCAATAATCCATAGTGATGAAACAAATCTTGTTAAAAGCAGATTTGAAAGATGGGTTTACTGATCACCTTTCATTCTCCAATTCCATGAGAAGTTCAGCTTTCTTTCGCTCAATTTGTTCATTTTCTTTTTCAGACACAACAAGAGCAGATTTCAGCCACTTCACTTCCTTTTCAGCGTCTGATAATTCCCATTTTGAGATCTCTACCTTGGCAGCAAGGTGTCTATCCTCTTGAATATAGCTCAAAGCCTCATTTATGTAAACTTTAAGCTGCAAATTTGAACCTTGTTAAACAGGTAAACAGTGATCATACTAGCGTTAGAAGTACCATGGAAAAAGCTCACCTGGTCTTCACCTTGAGCAGTTCTTACTTTCAGAGATTCTAGTGTAGCATTAGTTCGTTGTAATTGCTTTCCTAATGCTTGCTTATCAGAAAGTAATACACTTTGTGCCTGCTTTGCCTTCACACTCTCGGATACCAGCTGCAAAAGAAAACAGAAAAGAAAAACCGTAAAAATGATTAGACCCAACTTCCAGATGTTATATCTAGATGGCAGTCAAGGTGACTCAGACAGATAACAAACTCAAAGCAGCTATTTTAACACATACCTTTATATTATAATCATCTCTTTCTGTTACTTGCTTCAAAAGGCGTTGATTTTGCATCTGCATATCTTCATAAGCTTGACCAATAGTCTGGTTTAAACAAACAGAAAAGGGAAAAATAAAAAATAAAAAGGGCATCATCCAGTGAATAAAAATAAGAATATGCCAGAAGATCTACAGATATAAAAGAAGAAGAATCCACAGAGTTGAATAAGATTATATGAAGATTATCCGTATAGAAACCATAAATGGGTACCTCAATTTCAGAAATATATGCTTCTGATTCTGCTTCTTTAACCTTAATGGCTTCCTGAAGCTCTAAAACCTTCCTGGAAATTAAAGCCAGATCATTGTATAATGAAGGCACAAAAGTAGAATCTACTGCTGAGAGAGTAACCTATTCAGACTTTCAAATTCATATATAGAGACATATAACTTATATCAACAAAGTCAGAAGAATGACCTGTCAGAAGCATCTATTTCACCCCTTAAGTCAGCTATTTCTGCTTCAGCAGCAGCAAGCCTTTGCTCACATGCTACCTCAACTTCCTTAGCAGCTCTCACTCGCAATTCAAGTCCATGTTCCTCTAAAGCGTTTCTCAAAATTTCAGCTTGTGCATGAGCTCTTTGCTCTGATCCTTTAATTTCTGTAATATCTCTGGCGTAATTTTTTAAAGAAAAATAAAGTGACATTAATAAATCAAACACTTTATGAGTCCAAGCTTTGCATCAGTAAGCAAGTGGAGAACATGTTAAATTCATCACATTATTCCTAGTAGGAGCAACGTGTAACACAAATATATTAGCAGACTAGAAAAAATGGAAGAATAAGACTTGAACAATGCCTCACGGGTTCTAAATAGTCTTAAATCAAGGAAGAAGGGAAAAGAACCAAAAGGATCTCTGCACAAGCTGCTAAATGATAACAAAGGAAAGAAAAGAAACTAAAATTGCAAACTCAAGCAGTAGCTGCTTATTTTTTACAATCATATCTTATTTACCCAGCAGAAAGATATGTACTCTATATGCTAAGAGTTATAATGATGTTCATCTAATCCAACCAATGGTGTGACTGACTACATAAAATAATTATGTGAGACCTACAAGCACTGCATGAAAATTTACCTGTTATCATAAATGTGCTCAGCAAGCATGTCAACATACAGTTGCAATTCTTGTTGTTCCTTCTGCATCTTTTCAATCTGCAGAAGATTTATCTTCACATGTGAGTCAATGCCATGAAATGTTATTAATAATTTGATACCTACATTAGGTGTATCTGAGAATAAGAATAAGTGATAAATCAACACATCCTCTATATGCCAAAACACAAATAGAAAAATTGTGTATATACATGAACAAGATTATAATGCATGTCCTAAGACCATCACCAATGGGGTTGAAATTTTTGTTGCTAAGGGTTGTGCAACAATTGCACATAAAAATGCACTGCTGGGCAAGAAAAACGGTTGCACACCATGCATTAATCGTTTCTATATAGGAACAATTGCAATTGCATAGAATTTCTAGGTCCCATGAAGACTTTTGGTTGGCATTTGTGCCTTCTGTATTTATTTATTTCTCAATCTTTAGAATAGCATGAACATCCACTATAATAGTTTCCAAAAGTTGTATCGTTGGAGTGAAGAGTTACATAGAAGTTAAAAAACAATGTGGAATGATGGGACCATAAAACAATTATAAAATATAATAATTTGCAACTACATTAGAGTTCCATGGATGGAGATACTGTAAGACCATACATTTGCCTTTGAAGACTTGATCACATCCATCTGCTGCCTGAACTTATCAGCTAGGTTCTTCTCTTCACTTGTCTGCAGCAACAAAAGGTGAAAAACTCTCAGAGCATAAATCATATTGAGAGGAAATCTCAAATATCTATGCATTCACATGCAGAAAGAGCTAGAAAATATATTCAAAAAGAGAGGAAAAGAAGAACAGAGTGCAATAACAACTAAGGGATAACAAAGGAAGTAAAATCTATATGCTGCATCACAAAATTATGAAGAGACACCTTCGCTTAACATCCAGTCAGGATATCAGTTCCTGAAGTGCTTGCATTCTCGATATTAGGACTAGAAAAATCACAGAACTTTTGAGAATAACCCTAGGAGGTAATCTAAGAGAGATAATAGAAATGTTACAGATATAAGCCTTATTTAGAGCCTTGTATAATGTAAATTAGGTGATTAGGTGATTTGATTAGGCTTAATTAGAGGATTTGGTTAGGAGTTAATTAGGCTTGATGTTATGGCTAATATTTCTATTTCTTTCTTAGCATATATATTTTGTATATAAATCCCTATTCCTAGAATTCAAATATATAACATGAATTTCAGCGTTCTCTTTGTGTTTTCACACAGTTATTTGTTTTCCATCTTATCCTATTCTGCTTTAGGAAGAATGTCCAACCTCTGAGTCACCTTGCTAAAGTGACTGTTTGCTCTCACCACCTGCACATAAAGGAGCGGCATCATCAGTTCAGCTAGAAACCAAAGTTTGGTGACCAGAAGACCAGTGCCTAAGGTTCACGTACCACTGCAAAACTTCAGCCCTTCCTCATGCACTGGCACATGCAGCTCACGTTAACAGCAGAACATCATCTGGTTGGTTGCATTTGGTCCACAGTCTAAAACACATATTCATGCTAGGTTACACCTAAATCACCCATTTTTTTTTTTTTTTTTTTTCTCTGGGGTTATATGCAGATTTTGGTCTCTCTGTATTCTCTTACAAGAAATTCTTTTTAGATTTCTAATGTGATTCCAATGATGCCTAAAATCATTGAACTCAATTTGAATGGATCTAACTATTTTGAATGGAGAAAGCAGTTCAACTATATCTACGGAGTATTAAATCACCTCGTCTGAGGTTGGGCTAAAACGCTCTGTGCCAGCAAATTTATGGTGCGACAACCTAGCCACTCTTTATTATTACTTCTAATCCTGTTTTCATTCACAGAACAAACATGTAGAAATTTTCACTTCGTTCATGAAAAGGTATAACAGAGTTTGATCTCCACAGAACACTTAAAAACAAGAGAGCAATTGAAAGATATGTTTACAAAAGCTTTAAATGGAAATCGAGTTAATTATCTTTGTAACAAGTTGAGCATAATTAATATTTAGGTTCATGCTTGAGGGAAAGAAAGAATAACACAGTGTTACGGATTTAGTTCCTTGTATCATGTTACATAATCAGGTGATTTGATTAGGCCTAATTAAATGATTTGTTTTTAGGTGTTATTTAGGCTTCATCTTGAGGCTAATATTTCCTTTCCTTTCCTTTCCTTAGTAAAATATATATATATATATATATATTGTATATAAATCCCTATTCCTAGAATGCAAACACACACTGAAATTTAGTATTCTCTGTTTTCTCACAAAAGCCAATTAAAGTGTTATGCTAGAACTATCATTTATTAAGTTAACGATGAAAACAAGTTAGAATGCTATATCATTATGCTTAAAACATAAGGTTAGGCGGCTTCATTGCACTCCCCATTGAAAGCAATTACAGTCCACATTACCAGCTTGAAACCAAACACTGGCAGAAGATTAGTCCTAGAAAGCTAATGATGTTGATTGAGAAGTTAAAATTGCAATCAACATTTTATTACCTTCCAAAGACGTTGAGTATTATGGTTATGAGAGGTAACAACATTAGAGCTGACATGAGAATCCAATATAAAAATGACATGAAAATAGCGTATTAGGGTTAAGACTTCACAGGTTCAGATTAGAACGAGTTGACCTGTTTAATTTTAACTATAAACAGGTTAAACCCACGTAACCTAGTTAAACAGTAATTAATTTGTTTTTTCTTTTTTACATTTGAATTTTTATTCACTTTCTTTTTAGTTATCTAACTTATCTTATTTATTATTAGATGACTTTTAAATAATCGGGCAAGTAGAAGTGCACAAGTATATTGGCAGGTTAACAAGTTTCAGGTTATATAGTAAGTATTTATTTATTTGTGTCCATTGTGCCATATCAGGTTGGGTTGATAAGCGTTCGTGTTTAAATTTTAAACACAATTAATCAGGTCCGAGTTAGTGTGTTAAGCATAATTATCTTAACTCTGTCCAACACAATCACTCCTTTGATAATGGTTGGACATTTTTTATTACTTTCTGCAATCAAACTCCAACTACCAACTCTTAGATTTAAGTAAGTTTAATCAAATGCCATATTTAGAAGGTAAATATATGCTTATGCATGCAAGTTTAATTTGAGAAAGCATGAAAAAATACCATCTTGTCCAACAAAGCTTTCATTGATTGAACTTCACTATGCAAAGAATGGGCCTCTTGTGCTGTCTCTTTCCAACGATTTAGCTGAGCTTCCATCATTCCCATTTCTTTTGAAAGTGCAGAGGACATGGTCTGGAACTCGGCTTTAATATCTTTTCTGCCTGAAGTAGCTGATAGGCTTGAGAAGCAGATAATGGCATAGAAACAGTAGTAAAACTTGCTGTTAAATATTACAGTCACACCGACCTGAATCCTGCAGTGCTTCTTCCACTTTGATTTCCACCTCATTTTTTTCAGCAATTGCCTTCTGCAGCTGATATTCTAGATCTTCAATTTTTGATTGAGAATTTTCTACCATCTTTCTAGCAGTTTCAACAGATTCTGCTTTCATAACAATTTCTTTCTCCTTCCGCATGATGAAAGACCTGTCAGACTGCAAACAACAGATTCGATAAGGCAAGAGAAGTTAAAGCAGAAGGCCACATACTTAGCATATAAAGTGATCAGCTTAACCTGCAAAGAATCTGACATAACCCTATATTTCTCTGCCTCAGTGTTCCAATGTTGCAGTTGATCATTCATCAAGGTATAAGGACGAGATGATAGCACATATTTGTCATCCTTCAATTCATTCTGCCAGGAGGAGAATTAAGGTAAATTACATAGTACAATTATTTCATATCTAGACTCCCATTTTTCTTAAAAAATTTATATTTTACAAGTATTGGCTAAAAGTTCTGAAATAAGATACACAACCTGAAGATCTTGCAACTGTTTCAACAGGATTTGATTGTCCTCCTGTGCATCTTGAAGCTCAGCAAGACGATCCTCTGCAAGTACCTAATCAGATTAAAACTAAAACATTATGACATCCCTGAATCTATGAGGAAAATGACTGTTTGTGTATGAGAGAGAACAGAGAGTAAATAACCTTTGTTTCCTCAATGGATTCTCTGATTATCCGCAAACGTTTTGCCCTATCAGCAGGCTTTTCAGGAGAGGTAGTTCCATTTGTTCCAACAGATGCTGGGACATGCATCCCAGATGCCCTTTCTTTCTGCATTTTCAGATTCACTAGCTTTCTGGTACTTTCTTCCATCTCAGCCATGCTTTCCTCCAGTTCAACTGAAACAATAAGGTGCAAAAAAAAAAAAAAGAAAAAAAAAAAGGGGTGCGGGGGGTGGGGGGGGGGTTTACCAATCAAAACAAAGCATTACATAAGTTGAAACTAGAACATACAAATCTCAATTTATGAAAATTGGAACATGTAAAATATCACAATGCAGCATCAGATATCAGTTTGTTGGGGGGAAAAATGAAGCAAAGGAATATGTCGTACCAGCAAGATGCTTTATTTCAGATAGATGCGCTGAATTATTCTCAACGCAGGTCTCAATCGTATCTATGTATTCCTCATGCTTTGAATGAAGAGTATCAATAACCTGGTGTATGTTACCAACTTCCTCTTTCATCAAATCATCAATCTTGCATGATAGGACAAGAGGATCTGATGGTACAAAATTATTAAAATCACAGATGTAAACGAGATGTTAGAAAATTCCTTTGAACAATGCAAATGTAACCACTAAATAATGGGTAAATCAAGTTTCTTATCCCACCAAAAGCATTCACAAAGCCAAAATACAAACAAAAATAATCTAGGCAACTGAAATAAATTGAAAATAATTGGAAAATATTATATTTGGGCATCCAGTAATATGAACTTCCATGGAACTAACAAGTTTGTTAAGTGGTGCATTAGTTTTTTCTTTTTTCCTTTTTTTTTTTTTTTTTTTTAAATATGTAGATGTATATCATGTTGGTATTTCTATTAATATCTCTATTTAGTCTATCATTTAATACTTTTTTGTGACGAGCCCTAATTATGGATCGTGTCATAGGTCAATTGACTGCAAGTGACCACATGAATAATTTTGTTCTTGATATATTCTTCCCTCTTTCTGAGGAACCTAGGATTACTAAAAGGATTTCAGGAACGGGACAAGACGAAAAGAAGGCCGCTAAGGAAGGAAACCAAGGTTGAAACTGAGGCTCTAGACGGAGCACTCACCTATGAGCTCCATAATTCCACAAGAAGAATAGACAAGTTAAAGAATAAATTTTCTTTCCTTCCTTTTATTATTCCAAAACAACCACTTAAATAGGCTTCAAAACATAACATACCCTAGCCCTAATTAGATTAAACAAACTATAATAGGAAAGAGCATACATTAAGCCTAATTAGAACTTATTATTAGGTATAATCTAAACAGAATAGAACTAAAATGAAAGCATAATATTTTTTTAAAAAAAAATCTAGAAAGTTCCTAATGCTTTATGAATCCTATTCGGATATCAACTTTCTTTGATATTTCTTTCCATACTATAGATCCCTAACATCACTCTCCCCCTTTGGAAGTGAGCTTGTCCTCAAGCCCAAAATCAGGATAAGCAGCATGGAGTAACTCTAATGGTGGTGGTGATGTGTTTCCCAGTCAAGGACTTTTGTCAGTGTGGGTGAAGGCACATTTGCTTTTTCTAGGTTTATACACATCCCCAAATCAAGCCAAAAAAGCTTCTTGCATTGGTGGCCCACAGCATAGGCCTCATCATAATTGTAACAAAGCCCTTTTGCACACTTTTTAGCCATTCATGCCCACTAACCTTTGGATAATTGATTGTTTAGGCTGAGTAGAATCTATTGCAACCCCTCCCCCACTTACATCTCAGTGTTCCCCATTTTAAGGAACCATTGATTTTAGATTTTGCCATTCCTGATGGTTGCCATGACTCGAGATTCTCCATGCAAGTAACATTGTTGTTTTCAGTCAAAGGCTTTAGCTAGACTCACGGTTGTAACCAAAGTATGGGGACTCAGAAGTCAACATCAACCCTTAAAATATTCAATCAACCCATGTGTACACAAGTCTACTTACCGATCAGATCACAGTGAATTGGTACGGGAGAGTAGCATCTGAACCTGTCCAAATAACCATCAATTGATCCTAACCCATAATTAGCCAACTCCCCCAATATGTTGCTTGAAAGAGGATGTCAACTTAGGTGACAATAGATCTAGAACAAATCCTAGGACAGCCCTGGTTCTTCTTATTTTAATTTATCTGCCATACTTAGGCATTTCCTCCCATATAAAGCATTGTCGTTCCACATCTTTTAATGAGCAGCAATATTTCGACTATCAAAAAATTGTTCAGGAAGGTTGAGCCAACCTAATGAGTCCTCAGTGTCATAATAAAGGGGAAACTACATATTGGCATATTTAGTTTCTTGTTTTTCTTATGCTCTTCTAGGTCCAGGTAGTACTTGGCTTAACAATGTTCTGATCCAAATATTGGTTTGGTGGTTAGCCTTTTTCCATAGACAATTGTTGTCATAACTTGCAACATCCCCTTGATTTCCTTCTGAGCCTTCTCATATTGAAGCATCCTTCCTGTTTGATGCATATATGCATCTAATTTTTCCTCAAGTTTTGACAAGTCACCCATGACATTTGGCTCTAATACCAAATTGTTAGGAACCCTACTCATGGATTGTGTTACAGGTAAATTAACTACAAGTTAACCATCCTCTTATATAATGTTGTTCTTGTTAATAGTCCTTCCTCTATGTGAAGACCCTATGGTTTACTAAAAAGATTGAGGCTCTAAACGGAGAGCTCTTAACAATTAAGAAGAATAGACAAGTCAGAGAATAAATCTACTTTCCTTCCTTAACAACCAATTAAATAGGCTTCAAAGTATAACAAACCATAGCCCTAATTAGATTAACTAATTAATAACAGTCTTGAAAGAGCAAGCATTAACCCTAATTAGAACTCATAATTAGGTATAAATCTAAAGAGAACATAGAAAGTTCCTAAAGCTTCAAGAATCCTGCTTGGATCTCAACTTCGTTTGATATTTCATGCCATCATAAGGATCCCTGACATTTTTTTTCCTATCTTATACATACATTATTTACATAAGAAATTCTATCCAATTTTCCTAAATATTCTTGAATTACATCCAATTTACTTTGTGGAGTAAAATCAGGAATTTGGTTTCAAAGCAGTTGGTTGTAGAAGTCTTGATATAGTTAACCCTAAATTCGGATACAGAGTAATGCTAAGAACAAGATTATGATTTACCCTAATTAGAATGGACTTTTATCAAGGTCTTTCTGACCTTCAGCTGATGCTTTGCCATGCAAAGACTGGATGATGTTTTCTGCTTTAGTCCTTTGAGCCTCAATAGCATCTTCCAAGGCTTTCAAGAGTTCCATTGTAGAAGCACGACGCCTAGAAAGAGCCTCTCTTATATATTCAATGGATCCGTCACCTTCAATGCTATCTGTCTGCAGTAGCCTGCACAGGAAAATCTGCTCCGGAGGACAGGATGGAATTGAGCCTAACAATGGAGTCAATTATTATGTTAAAGGTATTAAACATGCTCACCAAATTTATCAGGAAATGGCAGAACTTATGCTGTATTCTAGTACTCTAAAAGAACCTCGAAAATGATCTATCTGATCCAAGCTTTTTAGAGAAATGTCACCAGCCCCAGCTCGTAACCCAAGAATGATTAAAATATCTGTTAACTAGTAAAGGTATGCAAAACAGTTAGTTATAAAAATCAGGAAAATCAGAGTTTGAGAGCACTTGCAATGTAAATAAGAATCAAAGTATTAGTTCAACGAATGCATGGATAAAGAGTTACCTGATTCCAGAGTCGATTAACTGAAATTAGCACAGCATCATAAGAAATTTGCTTATCTCTTAATGCTTTCAATTTGGCTCCAAGAGCGTGCAACTGATGCTTTTGTTCCTCCAGTTGCTGAACAAGTTGGTGATTTTGGTGCTGAAGAACTGCTGCATCAACCTGAAAGGAGACAGAACCTTGAATTATTTATTCCTGTTCTGTTTCTTCTACCTGAATCTGACCACATAGAAACATAGAAGAGGGCAAGTCTAACTCATGAAATTGCTTCACTAATTAATCTTCTGTCAAGATATTTGAGATTCCAGCCCCCTGAACAATCCAAGATTACGGTGACACTAAATTCGCCCTCACCCAATTTCCCAATGGAAAAGTAAATAATAGTAACTAAAGAAAGAACGTAATAACAAATCATTCAAAATCCAAGCTCTAAACTATACATGGTTATGGTGACACACTAGTTTTGCACCTGCTCAATTCCTTGAGGAAAAATTAAATAATAAAAGTAACAAATTAAAAGAAATACCTAACGACAGAAATTCAATGGAACAAAGAAATTTCACTTGGCCTTTATCAGGAGAGATCAAAATATGGGGAGCATTGGGTTTGGTAGGTCTGTGTATATAACTTGACTAATTTGTGATAGATTACTTGCTTCAAAATCGACTAAAGGACTAATTTGTCCAAACATTTTTTAGTTCAAGGATGAAAAATAGTCAAAAATAAAGAAAGGACTAAATTGGCTAATTGAAAATAGATTAGGACTAAAACGGTCAATAATCCACAATGGCAATAGATTATAATAGGGTAGTCATAGACTTGGCAGCTACAAGTTGAATCTTTATTACTTCCTTTTTTTTTTTTTTTTTACCACCTCAGAATTGCTTAGTTTCTAGGTTATGATGACCATTTTTCAAATTTACACATTAGCTGAATCATTACATTACTTCTTATTGTTTTACTTTACCAGCTCAAAATTCCTTAGTTTCTAGCTTATGACAACTTTTTTCTCAAACCTACAATGCGTTTTCATGGTTTGCAATTTCATTACATTGTCCACACAATCTCATGGAGATATGTAAGAGTTCGAGTTTTTAGATACTTAACCCCATGTTCTTCAACAAGAAAACAGAAAAGATCACTAGAAGCACTAAATAACAAGAATAATATCCTGAAAGAAATTTTTTTACAAAGGAAAATCAAAATATAATGCCAAGTCCACCAGATGCTTTGTTTTTTTTTTTTCCCCTCATATTGTGCTCAATGGTTTAGTATATCAAGATTGAATGTGTAAACCAAATTCGTTCAGAAGAATGGGAAAACCTAACTGCCAATACCCAAATTAAAGAGACAAAAGGAAAGTACTGCAAGAAATCATTTTCAACTTAAAGAAATTCATACTAATATCAGGATCAAATTGACAACCTTTTTCATTAACAAAAAAAAAGGAAAAAGGGAAATCCCAAATCATTCAAATACTTCTTTTTAGAATGGGGCACGTATCAAACTAACATGAACTTTTGCATGCAAGAATAAGGAGCCTCTGAAAATTTCGCAGATCAAAAACAAACTTCTCCGCATTTAACAATCAAAACCCGTAGTTCCATTGTCAATTTTCAATTAACAATCAAGAACATGAATTTTCGAAGAAAAACAAACAGAGCATGTAATATTTACAGATCAAGAAGTGAAAATTTACGCAAGAAAACACACTCAACTCCATATTCATATTCATACTCGTTTACCAAAGAACACCCAAATTCATATATATATATATATAGGCATATATAGAGAAAAGGAGTTTGCGGGCAAGCAAAGCTCACAGGTTTGGAATTATCAGTAGAAGCAGAATCAGGCTGCGAACGCTTCCTCTGTGGCTCTTCTGATTCGTTGTTCTCCATTTTTACCATTTATTTTGCTTAATTTATATATGTAATGAAGAATTTGCCCATGCGAATTTGCTCAGGGAATTGCAAGTGAGAAAAAGGAAAACAGCGTCCCAGGAAAGGGGAAAAAATAAAAGGAAGGGAGAGGACAATGCATACATTGTTTTCCGAAAAAGGAGACATTAAAATAAGTCTTGAGCCTCTTGGCCTTATAAGTATGAGATTTGCAATTGGCTCCTTCAATTTTCTTCAATTTTTTGTTCACTCATCACATATACTTAAATTTTATGATTATTGATCATTATAGTCCCTAAACACTTTTTGATTAGTCAATTTAGTCATCTTTTTTAATTATTTTACTTTCAAATTAAATTTGGACAAATTATTTTGTGTTTGAATTTCCATTACATTAAAAAATTGTATTTTTGAGACAAACTTTCATTTAAATCAAATCTTGTCTGTAATTTTTAATTGAATTTTATGTTGGAAAAAGTTGGGATTAAATATATAAGTTTTATAGGTGTAATGATTGTGTGTGTAAGAGAATGTTTGTTTTGAAAAAAAATGTGTAAGAGTGATTTTATTAATAATATATATTTTTTAAATAAGGTGGGGTCTACAAATTTTATAGGTATGTTTTATAGGTATATTTTAGGGAGACAAACTTATTTTGGAAAAAAATGATATCCAAATGGGTCTAGTTATTGGGAAACAAAAAAACTTCACTCAAGTCTAATTGAGTGAAAAGCCAAACACACCCTTAGTTATCACGTAAAATATATATATATATATATATATATATATATATATTAATTTATTTAGTAAAATAAAAATATGTCATTTCAACTATTAAGTGCTTGTCAAGGTACTGCTGAAAATTTGTCTCTCTAAAACCCTAACTTTTTCTCCTCCTTCCCTCCGTCTCCTTGCCAGCCGCCACCCTTTCTTCCCCTCCCTTTCTCCCGGCCAAGAAAGGAACTCCAGCTCCGGCTGGTGTT
>JAXGGT010000169.1:8844286-8856164 GCA_035583425.1 Marsdenia floribunda | reverse complement strand
GATTTTACATCATTCATTTGTGTAATATTTTAATTTTATTAATGAAATTTCACTTATCAAAAAAAAAAAAAAAAAAAACTATTAAGTGCTTGTCAAGAAAATACAAGCGTATTGTACAAAAATACCTTAAAATATAAAAATTAAAAAACAAAATTATTAAAAAACTCTAAAATTAAAAATTTCTTTATTATTTTATTATTTGATGTTAAATTACATATATATATATATATATATATTTTTTTTTTGGTTCAAAAATAAAGAAAAAGAAGTAAATCCAAAACGGTAGGGCCCTTCTGTGCCAGTCCAGCGTCTCCTATAGGCTATAGCTGCTGGTGCCCGTCAGGCATCGTCTTCCCCTTTCTGCCCCCATTTTCATCTTGAAGCACTCCAATTCTCAATCTTTTCACGTTAGATTTCCTTTTTAACGTGTTTGCTGGATTATATTACTGGTTTTTTTTTTTTTTTTTTGGTTTGTACTGTGGACAGTCGTGAATTCTTCACTCGAGGTTCTAATGGTAAGAGTTTTTCATAAGTAGCTAGAAAGATGGTCTTAAGTGCCCCAATTCAGTTCCCAATTTTTGCCCCAAGTGAACCCCCAAATCAGTTAACCCACCGTCCGGCTACACTCGTTCGATTTTCCCGCTGGAACAATGCCAATGCGGAGAAGTTTAACCAGGAACGTCGAACTCAGAAGGAAATTGAAGACCAACTTCGCTTTGAAAAGCGGTTTGATTCTGCTCTTAAAATTGCCCATAGTTATAATCCTGCTCCTCCCACACCTACCTTTAAATCTACAGGTTCCCCTTCATCCCCTTCCCGGCCTTCAATTCAGGGGAAGAAGTCTAAGTATTCCAAGAATCCACAATCATCTCACCCTGCATTTAAGCCGATTGTGAGGAAGAGAAGAATCCCTATTACGGATATTAATCAGGATGAAGCCGAAGAACAACCTGTAGCTAATGTTAAGCTTGATGAGGAAGGGCTGTCCTACGAATTTCCTGATGCCCCATTTTTGTATCAGTATAGTTACACTGAAACTCCAAGGGCCAAACCTGTGGGGATAAGGGAGCCCTTGGTGGCGCCCTTTGAACCAACTACAATGGGAAGGCCATGGACAGGGCGAAAACCTTTGCCACCAAGTAAAAAGAAGCTGCCGGAGTTTGATTCCTTTAAGCTACCACCGCCTCACAAAAAGGGTGTCAAGCCAGTACAGGCACCTGGTCCATACTTACCTGGATCAGGGCCAAAGTATGTAAGGTCTAGAGAGGAGATACTAGGTGAACCATTGACTGCAGAGGAAGTTAAGGCTCTAATTGAGAGCACCAAGAAATCTACGCGTCAATTAAATATTGGTAAATTGTCATGATTTCATTCTTTGTGTTCTGATGCATTCAAGTGTTGATCTTTGATGCATTCTTCTCAGAATTCTTTGGTATGTTCTTCATTTTTGTATAGAATGCGATAAAATTATGTTATTTATTCTAATCATTCACTTCCATGCTTTGTTTTTGTTGATTTAATATACTATATTTTAATGAGTGTTATGTACTTTTAACTTTGAATCTTGTTATCACTTTCTAGAGACCTGAATTGGATTTGGGTACATGCTGTTATCTTTTTGGGTGTAAACCTTTGTTAACATGCTAGTTTTCTCTTGCTAGGGAGAGATGGTTTGACTCATAACATGTTGGACAACATACATGCTCATTGGAAGCGACGAAGAGTTTGCAAAATCAAATGCAAGGGAGTGTGCACTGTGGACATGGACAATGTATGCAAACAGTTGGAGGTTGGTATGCTCACTTATACAGTGATTTTTCTGCAAATTTGTGATTTTGGGGAAGCAAAGGAAAGAACAGAATTAGTTTATGTTTCCATTCTCTATTATCAATATACCTAGATGTTGGGGAGACAAGATATATAACGACCTTTGGGATTGTGGGGAACAATAGCATTCTAAGGAAAGATTTTGGAAGAAGAAGCTAATGACTAAAATCTGTTTTTTCTTTTTTTTTTTTTTTTTTTCCCCTCTTTTTCTGAAAATATGCTTTTTCATCATGGCTAAAAGTAGCACAATGGAATATCTGCACGAGGCTGCTGCCCGTGCCTTCCCATGTATGCGTGTGCAATATTATTTTCCATATGGCCATGAATTTGGCATTCTATTATTAAACATTTGTTACTCAATAGGATAAAACGGGAGGAAAGATCATTTTTAGTAGAGGTGGGGTGGTTTACCTCTTCCGTGGAAGAAACTACAACTACAGGCATCGGCCACATTTTCCACTTATGTTATGGAAGCCAGTTTCTCCTGTATACCCAAGGTTGATTAAGCGCATCCCTGAGGGTTTGACATTGGAAGAAGCCACTGAAATGAGGAGGAAGGGTCGAGATCTTACACCCATTTGCAAGCTTGGTATTCTCTCTCCACATTCTTTTTTTAACATTTATGATTGAGAAAACCAAATGGCCCAACTTTTCTTCCAGGCAACCTACTTATAATATGAATTTTGTATTGCAGGGAAAAACGGTGTGTACTGTGACCTTGTTAAGAATGTCAGGGAGGCATTTGAAGCATGTGAATTAGCACGTATCAATTGCCAAGGTCTGAATGGAAGTGACTATCGAAAGATTGGTGCCAAACTCATGGTGCGGTAAATCCTTTCAGTTTTATATTTATCAGTGTTTTATATAATTTCGTAGAGTCAGAAAAGGTAGCAATTGTATGATTAATCCTTTCCTGTTCAACTGCAGGATCTTGTTCCATGTGTTTTGATATCATTTGAGCATGAGCATATACTTATGTGGAGGGGACGGTATTGGAAGTCCTCCCTGTCTGAACTTAACACTGATGCTGACAGTGTTGGGGAACTCAAAACGGATGCTGAAGTCAATATAGAAAATTCAGAAGCTGAATCATTAACTGGACCAGCATTATCATCAAGTATTTCAAACATATCAGCCTGCGATTCTGCTGAAAATCAGAGCACAAGCACCAGTATCTTGGACAGGGAAGATGTGGAATTAGAGGGAAGCAGGGAATATACTGAAGAGGGGATTCACTGCCATGACCTTTCAGTTTCTTCTGAATCTCCTGAATCACTCACTGCTTCACAAGATGTTTATAGTCGTGAGAAACCTCCTTCACATACTAGTCCCATTGCTGAGCAAGAACGTATGATGGATATTAGTGCGAGCAAAAGGGACTTGAGTGAACTTGAGGCAGCAAAAGATTTCGATGACCTTAATTCTCATCATGACATAAAAGATATGCCTCCAGGCTCTGAAGGCAAACCAGACAATGATAAGCATTCCGAACTTCAGCGCTTAGTGCTCGAAAATGCTTGTGAAGATAAATTGTCTGCCATTGATATTCCCATTTCACTTTCACCCTCAATGGAGGGAGTTATTCTTCTTTGGAAACAGGCTGTTGAAAGTGGCAGTGCTTTTGTGTTGGATAACTCAAGTTTGGATGCTGACAGTGTCTATGAGAGAGCTGTTGCTCTAGCTCAATCTGCTCCACCTGGTCCTGTTTTTAGACACCGACCTAGAAGATCGATAAATAAAGAATCTCGCGAGCAACCGACTGGTGATTTGGAGGTGAAGGAAACAGTGAGATGTTCAGGTAAGGAAGTTCGAGCTCCTAGAGATAAAGAAAGTAAGAAGAGTTCAAAAAATCAGAACATGAAAGACATTAGGGAAGATTACATGAATGTTATCCCACGGGGAAGTTTAGGAGTAGATGAACTTGCTAAATTACTCTCTTGATGTGATTTTTACAAAACATTTTGAAGAATTAAAAGAAAAAAAAGATCAGCTTTAGATTTTATAACATCTCGGTGCCAACATCTCTGTCTATTTCTCACGGATGACATTCTGTTTTCACCATTTCCATTTACATCTGACTTTCCATTCAAGTGACACAACAGGCAAACCAGCTCTTCCAAGCATTTTAACTATGCTTTGTTTCAGGATTTTGCATTTTCCTACGCAGCTTTTTAACAGAATGTTGAGAAAACATACACAAGATAAGAAATAGTTCCTAGCAATTCATTGCTTCATGTATTACAATACAAGTGATGAAAAATTATCCCCTAACCCAATAGATACCTGTATCAATTTGTCTCACACACGAGACCTAAATTATTTAACTCCAACTGAAGCCATCAAATCCTCGTACTCCGGGTCATTCTCTTGTTTCTCCATGTTTACTCTGCTACTATTCAACTGAGGATTGAGAGATGCAGAAGTTGGTGAAAACGGGTCATATACTTGCGCACCAGAAGAGCCAGAAGCCGGCCTAACAGCGGGCCTGAACGAAATGTTACTATTGAACTGATGATTTGAAGGTGCAACAAAACCTTGTGGTCGGCCTGCCGGAGGAGGATAGTTTTGCTGAATTTGTGTTGGAACCCCACCTCGAGGATTTAAGCCTGCAGAAGCAATATGTGGAGGAGCTGAAGTGAAATTCCTAGGCTGTGTTACGGATCCTGCAGGGGAATTTGGAAATATTCCATGTCTAAGGGACCCTGGATGGGCAATTGGACTAGCCACTTGAATAGGTGTTTGTGCTCTAGGCCGGTTCATCAAATTGCCAACTTGGGGTCCTGAGAAGCCTTGCATAATTGCTGAAGAGTTATTATGCATGATTGGGCGAAAGGGTGAAGCTTGGGATCCCTGATGCGGTTGTACTGATTGATTAGACTGTGCCTGTGCTGGCAGAATGTTTGGCCTTTGTGGAATTTGGGAAGCTGAATATCGAGGCTGAAAAGTGAAATCACTGGAACCGGTTTGCTGAGGGGGGGCACTAAATGAAGGTTTCATGGGCATTCCACCTCCAGAACCAAGGAATCCTGACATTGGAGGTTGTGGTCTAGAATTAGGTGCAACTGGTGAAACAACAGGATTGGATCCAGGTACCAGCTTAGGAGCTGAAGCAGGCATCGACACTTGTTGAATACCAGGTCGCATAGGTGTGATGGTAGAAGACTGGATAATCGAAGGCGTATGGGCTGATCCCAGTGAAGGCAAGAGAGAAGAGGGATGCCCGCTTTGAGCGTGTGATGAAGCAACAAAGGGTGGTGCATTCATGGGATGGTTGACACTAGAACCAGTAAACTGGGGACCAGATTGCGGGGGTAGTGGAGAAAGATTTTGCGGGTGATTTCCAGACCCTGCTAGAGGTTGATGCCCCTGCACCAATGGCATCATATTTCCTGGACCTGAAGGAGTGCTTATCAGTGGCTGAGACCATCCAGCCGAAGTCATCGACTGGTTTGGAAAAGTTGCTGCAGAAGCAGACTGAGGCAATGAGGACATTCCTGGTCCAACAATTTGAGGAGGCACAGTTAGCATAGGTTGGTTAGATGATAATTGAGGCATAGCAGGAAAATTTGGGTGAGATGGTATTGGCTGCGAAACTGGCACAAAAGGATTTCTGGGAGGTGCCTGGGGCATGTAGGTATGTGCCAGAGGTTGTTGCTGTGGTCCAGAAGGAACAAGTGTAGGATTTTGGGGAACTAAGCCTCCTCCTGGTATTCCAATTGGTCGAGGTCCAAATAGGGATGGCATATTTGAGTGTATGGGGTTACTGATGGGTGCTGCTGAAGGATTAGAAGGGCCAGATAAATCTTGAGATGGAAAGACTGGCGCCTGGGCTGCACCCGTGGGAAACCATGGTCCTGCATACTGCTGAAAGTTACTTGGTTGAGATACTTGTGTAGACACTGTGATTGGCTGGAGCACTCCCTGGCTTATGCTGGCAGCTGAGATATCTTGACTGATAGCTACAACATTCACATTGTCACCCGAAACTACTGTTGGAATGGTTGAAGCAGAAGCAGCATTTCCCTAAGCAAGGGAAATCAGAAATGTAAAAGAAATGGAGAACAGGTCATTAAAGAAAACTTATGCTAAAATAAGGAAGCATATACTAACAATAATAGTAACTACATCAATATTCTAGAACTCACTGAGACTGGTGTAACTAGCAGTTCAACTAGCGCAACTGAAGCATCGACCTTCTCATATGTGTCTGCTGATACGTGAACATGCAATTCTTCATAAGCTACATGTGCTTCAGGCCCATCAGAAGTAACTTCAACCTGAAAATTGATAGGCAAAAGATTACAGAGAAAGACAGACAGCCACTGAGTCGCCATTTCATCATATTGCAAATGTTACAGAAACAATAAGAAAGGATAATTGAAAAGATGGTAAGCATATGAAGAAATAAGATAAATGTTTATATCCAAAAGATGCCAGATAGAGAAGGAAAGATTTCATACTAAAAGTATACACGCTCATTTGAGACTGTAATGCTATGCAGTTTGGAATTGAAATTACCTTCTCTTGCGTATCCACTTTGGTACCATAAACTCGTATTTTAGCTCCAGTTTCCTGATAATTCAAAATTCAAATGCAGGAAAAAAAGGGGGGAAAAAAAAATTAGCTTGCTTTCACATGTTAACCAGGAGACACAATGAGTACAAAAAGGAGAAAAGGATGTCACCTTCTCAAGTCGCTTTTGAGTGTCATTTGTAGGCCCAAAAATTAAACTAATAATGTTGTGTCTTGGATATGCTTTAATCTACATAGTTACAAGTGCACACAGTCATTGGCAGATCAAAATACATACATCCCATTTTAAGTAGAGAGTATTTGGCAACATTTTGGAAAATAGGTTACAAGCAGTATGAACTCTGATTCTTTATTCTTGCAGTTGTTGGATCTTCATATTTAAGATAGCAGACCAAAATTTCTGGGTTTTTATCTACAGCCTCTAACTTCCAAAAACGTATCAAGATGATACTTAATTGAGATGAAATCAAATTCTTGAAGGAAGCAAATTCAACTCAAGTTCATTAAAGCTATAATTGAAGACATCTCCGAAGTACTTCATGAAATTGAAAAAAAAAAAAAAAAAAAAGTTCATTAGCTCTACATATTTTTCTCTGATAATCTATCACAAAATATTAAGAATCAATAATCTAGGCCTTTCAACTTAACTTCCTTAAGAATAGTTAAATACTTTCAGAAGGACCAAAGTTTTGCAACCCAGATTTACTCATTTGCAGTTGAATATCAGTACTCTTTGTCTACCATGTGTATGGAAGTCCTTCATTTGTTATTTCCATCCCCTTATTTTTCTACCTAAAGAACATACTGTAATTCATGTGGCCCTAAAACCATGCACTTAATGGAGAATAAACTACCCATTGATGGCTCAAACAACATTGAGAGAAGTGACCTTGTATCCATGAAATCACAGACAACAAATATTTTCCCCACATACTTACCACATATGTCATTTTTTCCCCCTTCCTTAAATTCCTATTTTTGATCCCCTTAAAAACTCCAAGGAATTAACCAAAGCCACAATTTCTGTAGGATCCATAAATCTCTATGGATATTACCAGACACAATTTCTGTAGCCAGAAGCAGGAGCTAAGGTATCCATTATGCAATTTGACCAGTAAAATTACAGATCAGGAAATGCCTTCTCACAACTAAGGATAATCAGCAAAGGTTTCAAAATGATAATACACATGCTTTGAAACTTTAACACAGTTATGATAGATAACTGTAATCATCTAAACTCATAGAACAGCAAACCAGGTCTTTTAGGTTTTAACAGATTAATCTGAACAAATGTGCACACCTTCCCCTTTCATTTTTATCATGCTAAGGACAAATCAATATGAAGTATTACATTAAAGATAATAGGAGGTAATTATCCATATATAAACATCATACTATGGTGTAATGGTTATCAATCAGGGAAAAGCCTATGAATTTTTTGGAGGCAAACTAATTAAGCCATAAATCATTTTACACAGCTCTCTACACTGGTTTCCTGGCCCTGAAGTAGCTTCACAATTGGACTGAATTTTCAACCCTTATTTGGTTTCAGTTATTCTGCCTCCAAATTAGTTAAATTTGTTCCAATCATCAAAACGAAGAATAGAGTAATGAAGGGCAGAATTTAATATTAGTAAACCCATTCACTTACAGGAATTGCAACTTTTGCCTCCTTTAATATAGGTTCATAATCAGCAGGGCATTTATAACTTGGATTTAACTTCAGTATTTCACCTGAAAACCAGAAAATGTAAAATGAGAGGCACAATAAAATAGTTCCAAAATGTGAATAAACTGCATATCAATACTATATATAAGTATACAAATATGCATAATCTATATGTATTCTGAACATACCAATAGCTTCACGCTTTTCGAGTTCCAAGATTTTCAATTCCTACATATAAATATGAGCTAACATTATTGCTACAAAGTCTAAAACATACATAAAGAAAAATGTAGCCTAGGCATCAGTATGCCTCAGACTCAAGCTGATAATCTGAAGATACCTCCTGATTTTGAAACCCAGTTGATGCAGATTCTTGATTTCCACCAGTCTCTGAACTTTGCAAACCAAGCTGTTTGGTAATTTGGTCTACTCGAGTCTGTCCAAAATTTGTATCACCACACAGGCAGCAATATCACTTAGTTGCACCTGGCATGGGGAGTGGATGCAAGCCCATTCACACAGAACATACTGACACTTCAGGACCCAACGGGAAGATGGAAAATTTTTAATTGCCACCAAGCAATAAAATATTTCCTCCCCTAAATTGGGGCTAAAATGCCTCCAACCTGTTTCTACATAGTTGGACTTTGAAGAACTAAATGATGTAAGGACACAATCTTGAAGTGAAGAAATTTATCAACACACAAAAACAAATCAAATAGGCAAGAAAGGAGGGAAAGAAGTTTAAGGCCAAAGACAATCAATAAAGAATCTCCCCTGCCCACCCCAAACACGTGGACTAAAGGGAAAAAGGGGGATGGACAATATCAAAGACTTATGGAAACTGGAGTCCAAATTTAAAAAGAATCGCAGATACCTGATAGGCCAAGGCTCTTCCTTTTCTTACTGCAGTATCCTGAGATAGATCAGGTCCCCATTTGGTTTTCCTCTGCACCTGCTTGGTGCTTTCTTCACTTGCTGTTTTACTGCTCCCCTTTTTACCGCGGAGAATGGGAACCAAAGAACCTGATAGTTTGTTCTTTGGTATAACAAATCCAGACTTTTTTGCAAACATAGAGATCTTTGGACCAGTTGCTGTAGCTGCTGTGGATGGGCTTACTGTTATGGTGGTTTGAGTGTGATTGGATGCTTGCTCAACCTTTGTGCTCATATTGCTGTCTAAGGAGCTCCAAGAATCAGTAAGTTTAATCTGTAAAACAACTGGAAAAGATTGGAAGGTAAAATTAATTTATTCAAACATCATTATATAATGACAAGTTTACAATGGCAGCAAGAATACTTATGATCTATTTATGCTTACCAAATGTTAGTACAAAAGTTGGAAACAAGGTCACAACTAAAGCTATCCCCTCACCTTTGGTATCACAAATGACAACTATACACTTGTTTGGGATAGGTTTAAAAAGATATGTACATGCAAAATAGATGATTGACGTTTTGTTGCAGGTCTTTAAGAGGTCAATGGAGCATTTAAAGAACACAAAGAAAAGGTTAATGTTAGATACAGATAGCAACGCACAGTCTCAAAATAGACATGGACATATATGGAATAAATATACACCTTTTTCATTTCCTTTTCTGTTTTTCTTTCGAAGGTATTCATTTTAGGAGGCAACCAACAACAAAGGTGATTAAGTTAAGAATGTCAATGAACAATGAAAAGGAGGAGATGAAAAAGATGGAAGTACCAGGTTCCCTGATGATCCATTTAAACCTCTTGATAGGGAGCAAGTTTGTTACATAAAGACAACCTAAGATTTCATGTTTAACAATTATTAAAAGTATTCTTTTAAGAGGACATGGAATTGTTACTTAGACATTAAAAATATCAAAATTTGGCTTCTTCTTTGCTTTATTTCGCTATGCTACTAATTCTGTGAATAGAGTAGTCAGGATTCCACAAAACGTCTTAAGTAATTCAGCCAACATTAACATATGAAAGCTTCAAATGTTAGAAGAAAAACAACCAGTCCGATATATAGATCCTGAAACAATTCAACTCATGTCAGCAAATTGACTAGGGTGATACTAAGCTCAAATTAAATAAAAAAGATATCCTTCAGGAAAATCTGAAGCAATATTTCCAGCGGAATTAGGACTAAGAGCATATGTTCACAATCTTAATTCAAAGGTTGTCTAAAAATCAACTACAAGCTAATTAAAACAGAAACAAAGTATTTTCTAGCCTCACTAAAAGCATTTCTAGCCACACTAAATATCCAGTACCTTGTTATTGCATTGTTGTGGGCATAATGTTTAAGCATACAAAAAAAAGACATAAAATATTGAAGATATTCATAAGTTCATAGATCGATACTACTAGAAAAGAGTATCATATGCAAACAGTATACAGTGTAAGCAGAAAAACCATTCAAGGGGCACGGGAAAACATTAGGATACCATATAATCACTCCAAAGAAAGCAAAAGAAGTTCAAAAAGGAAAGAAACCAGCATTGTTTCAGGCCAATCAGACACATGTTAAGTAGCACAAGCATGTATCAAGTTTCTTTTACTACATATAGACATTGAAAATCCATAAATGAACTTTGCTGTGCCCACCTCAATGTAACTTTAAGGTTACCAATTATGGGAAACATGAACAGAGCATTTTATAAACTTCTTAGTTAAAGAATCATCAAGACTTCTGTTATTCATTTTATTTTCCCTCTTTTCTGGTTTAATATAAACCTTATACCCTTCTTAGTTAAAGCATCGACAGAATTCTTCTCTTGATTATATTTCCTCATTTGTGATTTACTATGAAAATAATAAATGCTTCCTCATTGCAAAAACTATAAGACATTGTCGCTCGAGTAATCACACTAAACTAAGTTCCAGTGAATGCACATATATGCATTAAAAATTAATAATTATCATAAAATTACAAAAGCCCATCACAGGAACCAGGCAAAAAAGGTACATGTTCAAAGCACCAATGCATTTCTTTTTATTTAGAAAATCAAAACAGTTAAACAGCAACCTACAGCTACCTTTCGATCAAAAGACAATAACTAGAGTCACATTACTTAATTCCAGCTAAATTCAAATGGATATAAAATAGAGCTTCATAAGAAGGTTTTGTTCACGATTCCTATCCTTGCATACAATTTTCTCCAACAAAGTTTCGTTCTTTTTTTTTTTTCTTTCCCCTTTTCAAATTGCCTGATTAGGTTACATACCAATATAGTAATGTCTGAGATTAGAATTGAGGGAAAAATGAAAAAAGAAATAGAGTACCTCAGTAATGGCTCGGAATCTAGAAAAACCTGAACATGGGAGGAAGAAGAGAGCAGAAATTGTAAAAATGGTAATCAGAATTAAAGAAGCAGTAGAAAAGGAAAGGGAGAGGGTTTTTCAGAAAATCATCAAACCAAGGATGGAAGGCCGGAGTCCAAATGAAAGGGTTTAGGGGTATAATCGTGAACAGCCCAAAATAGAGGCACCCAATCCTTCATCCTAACTAGTAGCATCCAAAACCGAATATCGAATCAAAGAAATTAGTAATTTATGATTGGCAAATTGGCATAAATAGTCCCCAAACTATGGCCTTTCGGTGACATTGGTCCCCGAACTATAATTAATTGTGTGACATTGGTCCCTGGGATTAGATTTTCTGTCAAACTACAGTTAATCTTAAAAAAAAAAAAATTTACCTAAGGGTATTTTCGTTATTTCACTGTTCATCATATAAAAAAAAATAAAAAATAAAAACATTATACATACATATACATATACGGTGAAGAACACACTTGATTAATTTGCGGGAATGTGTGTTCTATATGCGATTAATCAGGTGTGTTCTTCACCGTATATGTATGTATAATATT
>JAXGGT010000169.1:8804019-8841681 GCA_035583425.1 Marsdenia floribunda | reverse complement strand
ATATATATATATATATATATTATTCAATCTCGTAAATTGATAATATAATTAATCTGTCTACACAAAAAATATTGCTAGATAATAATAATTTCATTTATATCTATAAACAACTATAGTCAAAAAAACGTAAACTCAATTAATAACAGTTTCATTTATAATTTAAAAAATCATATATTCGAGATAGCTATAAAAATGCCTCAATTTTTTTTTTTTAAAGTTTATTTATATAATTTTACAATTAAAAAGAATAAATTTAGGAGTGATTAGTTGGAATAGAGAGTTATAACTCATTTCATTTTTAACTTGTATTTTGCCGTATTGATCAACTCTTAATGGTTGATAGAGTCGTTTCCGCTATTAATTTAGTTTTTTTTTTTTTTTGTATCATACTCTTTTCATTTAAATAATATTAATTTGTAACGTATCTTTTATTATTATTATTATGTGCTTTGATTAGTTTAAATAAAATAAAATTAATACTTATTAAAAAATTAAATTAAATTAATAACTTGTAAAAAAAAAAAAAAAAAAGTGTATATATATGTATGTCTGTAACAATACATTTACAATACATTAAAGAAGAATTAAGTTAGATCCAACAGCTTTTCTTTTTTCCCATTCTTGTCGTACTTGTCATCATTAAATAATTGTCACAAGCCAAAGCATAAAAAGCAATTGGTGGCATTATACGCTTTTCATAGAACAAACCCTCTCTTTTTCTCTCTCTCTCTCTCCCCTGTAACAGTAGCACTGTAGCAGTAGTAGTACTCCCCTCTCTGCTTCCTCCCTCCCTGCCTTTCGCATTTCTCCAATGGAGTCAAGCCACCACAACCGTGTCTCCGTAGCTCTTCCATGCATTTTATTCTTCTTCATCATCTTTTTCTTGTCACCAGTTAGCTCGGACGTAAACCAAGACAAAGAAAAATGTGCGAAGCAGCTGGTGGGTTTGGCGACTTGTCTTCCTTATGTGAGTGGGGAAGCAAAAACCCCAACAGTAGATTGTTGTACCGGACTCAAAGAGGTCTTGAAAAACAGCAAAGAATGCCTCTGTATTTTGGTCAAGGACAGGAATGATCCCAGTCTTGGTCTCAAGATTAATGCCACTCTAGCTCTCAGCCTTCCCGAGAAATGCCATGCACCGGCTAATGTCGCCGATGTTTCCCAGTGCCCCGGTAATTTAACATAATTAATTAATCTCTGCCTTCTCCCTTTTTTCTTTTTCTCTTTTTCTCTTTTTCCCTTTTTCCTTTTGTCTTTGCCTAATAACATCTGTGAAACCACTATCTGATATTATATATTATATCTATTACACAGCACTTCTGCACTTGCCTCCTAACTCACCGGAAGCTAAGGTGTTTGAGGATTTTGCTCACGGTGCTAATGGAACCCATACATCTGCACCGCCTACGGGTAAGTCAAGAAATTTTATTTACTTATTTATTAAAGAGAAAAAAAAAAAAAGCATGTTAATCTTTATAGCTAATTTTGATTACTTTCCACAATAAGGCTGTACTTCAGTTAATACTGCAGTTTCACTTACTTGTGTTACGTTAGAAGCCAAAAAGACTAAATTTATATATATATATATATATAACTATGTATCTTTTGCACACACACATAGACAGAGTAGATCTTGATTTGTGTTCTTTCTTTTCTTCTTTTCATTTTAATGGTTTTTATATATAGCTGTTGGAGATTCGACTGCAAAGGGATCAAGTACTGCAGATGATAAGGGTGATGGAGGAAAAACAAGGATGAGAACTGGAGTTCTTTCTGGGTTCTTGGTTGCTTTGCTGGTTCATGCCCTGATTTAACTATTTTCAGGTGTTTGATCATATATATATATATAGATATTCGTTTCAAAAAAAAAAATCTATTGGGGTTTTGCTTGTAATTCAGCTTTGTTTTGTTTTCCTTAACCAGCACCATTAACAACCTCCCCCCCTGCTCCCCTTCCCACCCCGGTCGCTTTTCTTCCTTTTTCACCACTTTCATGCCAAGCCAAAGTCAAAACAAGCTCCTAGCTTTGAAACCCGTTGCTCTCTTTTCTTGGATTTGCTTTTCTGTTAAATGGAAAGAGAGGAAAGAAGAAACAAGAAAAAAAAAAAAAAAAGAGAAATTTTTTCCCTGAAGAAATAACAGACTGCAGGATTATTCAGGTCTTTGTTGGATTGTGTGTGTGTGTGTGTGTGTTTTTTTTTTTTTTTTTTTTTTTCTCTGAATATCTTAGATATATGCTTTCCTCTGTTTTTTTTTTCCGATGTCGATGTCTTTTTCCAGAATTAGATAAATATCAATATGGGAAATTGAGAAGAAAATATGGAATTTTTATTATTTTTTTTTTATACTTATTACTATAATAAAGTCATCTAATTTAAAAAAAATAAAATAAAATAACATGATTTTTTTTTTTTTTATTTGTGGTACTGGACAGAAAACTGAGATATTTTATTTGTTAGGTTAAAAAATCAATGTGATATTTATTGATATTTTCTTTCAACAACCTCCCTATAATTAATTTTTCACAATTATTTTTTATAAAAAAAAAATTTTAAAGTCTTTTAATTACTAAAAGATATATATATATATATATATATATATGTATTTATTAAATAGTGTAAAAAATTGTATAAGACAAGTAAAAAAAATAGTGAAAATAACGAGCATTAATTATTAAATATTATGTTAAAAATATTCCTTTCATTTTTTTTTTTTGACTTCTCATAATAAAAAACACACTTTTAAAATACTTTTTTTTTTTTTTTTTTTTTGTTTTTGTGAATACACTTTTAAAATACATATATATATATATATATAATTTACACGTCTTTTAATTAAAAATGATTAATTATTATATATATGGACCAACTGTTTTCTTGTGTTGTGAGGCTTAAGTTTTTCCAGGTGATGGTTGGTTTTTAACTCTCAGGCTCTGAACTAAGTAAATAAACGCATTGAATGGCAACCCTATGGCAAACCGAACCACTGTTGTCCTTTCTTTCACCAAAAGAAAATAAGTAAATTTTGTGACAAAAATAATATATATATATATATATATATATATATATATAATCACATATTAAATTCAGATTTCTCATATATATATATATAATTCATCGATGTTAATCTTTTAAAAAAAAAAAAATCTCAATTTCATTCTATAATTGTTTTACTTTCTTAAATTAGATCTTATATTTTTATATAATTTTTTTTATAATACTAGATCTTATAACTATTTACAATTACTCGATTTAATCATTCTGATTAATTTTTTCTAATAATTTAACCAAAATTTGATCATCGCTGTATTTATGACCTTAATAATTTTTTTAGGGTATTTTTGGTACTTTTATGTTCTCCTTGCAAAACAAACAACAAAAAATAATAATAAATTTAGTAAATGAGTAGTTATATTCTTCTTGAAACCGATTAACTTGGATAAATTAGTGTCAAAAATAGAATATCAAAAATACCTTAAAAAAATTATCTATGTGATTAACCCATAATCAAAATAGTCGAATTATTTAACAAAAAAAATGATTAGAAAGACTAAATTAGGTAATCGTAAATAATTATATAATTTAGTGCCATAAAAGTAAAAATATATAAAATGTAATTCGAGAAAATAAAAATTTATAGAATAAAATTAAGGAAAATTTGTTATTTTAAACTCCATATTAATTTCGTTTGAACAATCGGGTCTCTGTTTTTATTTTTGGATAAAAAAAATTCTCATTCTTTTTTCATTTAGACAAAGGGATCCCTATTTTTTAAATTTTTAGATAAATGAATCCTTATTCTTTTTTCGTTTGGACAAAAGAATTCTTTTGACCAATTTTATTTGGAAAAAAACTATTAATTTTTACATAATTTATTGTTATTTTACATATAGTTATGATAAATATTTTATTTTATTTTTTAATTTCTCTCTTCTCTTGTAGTATTTTTTGGACAAAAATTAATCAAAAGAATCCGATTGTCCAAATAAAAAAAATAGATATTCGTTTATCCAAAATAAATAAATAAGAATCCTTTTATCTTAATGAAAAAAATAATAGAAATTTGTTTATTCAAAAATAAAAAATAAATACCTTTTTGTCCAAATAAATAATTTTGCTAAAATTAAATACCCAAATTCGAAATCTAAGGGATTTAATCAACCAAATAGTTAAAGGTACAATTCTATGTTTTTGACTCTTCTCATTATTATATAAGTAATTTTCTTTTTTTCCAAATAAATGAGCTCCATACACTTTAAGAACCGGGTGATCAGGCATTTTGAACAGAGTGAAAGAGACAAAAAGTAAAAAAAAAAAGAAAAAAAAGAAAAAATGAAGGATAATGATGGGTCGGCGGATGTTTTGGATACGTATTCAATGTTTTGTCTTTTGTCCTTTTCTTTTTAAAATAATAATAATAATAATAATAATCTTATTTCTTAAATTATTTTGTGGATCAAATGCGATTCCCGTATTTCTTTGTGCCATACGTTTTTGACTTCATTCTCTCTGAAAAACAAAATTCTTTGTCACTGTAACTATATGAATAAAATAAATTATTTGTTGTTCCCGTTTAAAGTTTTATAGAAAATTGGCCGATCTAGTCCTTTATCTATTTTCAATAATTAACATAGGTCTACAATCTATTTTTTTGACCTGCTAAGTCCTATAACTTTTTACGACCTGCCAATTAAGTCCTTCAGGTGAAAATTTTGAATTTTTCGGCCAAATTTCATCACGTGCCAGCCACATGATGAAATTTTAGGGGTAATATTGTCTGTCCAGTGTTCAATAAACCTAGAGATATTTTTGTACTGGAGCATTTGGAGTATGGAAGAATCTGTAAAATATGGATAAATCTGGGACAGTACAAAAGTATCCCTAAAATTTTTGGGTTTATGAACAGTGGGCGGACGATATTACCTCCAAAATTTCATCATGTGGCTGGCACGTGATGAAATTTGGCCGAAAAATTCAAAATTTTTGCCGGAAGGACTTAATTGGCAGGTCGTAAAAAGTTATGGGACTTAGCAGATCAAAAAAATAGATTGTAGACCTATGTTAATTATTGAAAATAAAAAAGGGACTAAACCGGCCAATTTTCCAAAGTTTTATTTTTTATTTAATTTATATATTTTTCTATTTCATTTTAGAATATAAGATGAGAAGAAGTAATTAATTTGGTAATAATAACTTTATCTATAATTACAAAATATCATGAATTTGAGTTATGTTATAAGTGATATTTTTAGATTAGTTTGAGCTTTTAAATCTTTTATTTTATGTATTTTCTTGAGAAAATTAGTTGTTTTTATGGTTAAAAATTAGTTTTTATACGAGCTGATCTCTAATTTTTATTTTTAATTTTTAGGACAATTAATCATTCCATCTAATTTTATTAGAGTAGTATTAAGAAATAATACTTGTCCAACACGTGATCTATTAATTTAGGATAAAAATATAATTTTAAATCCAATTTTCCTGTTTTCTTGCATATATAGTCTTTAAGCTTTCATCAAGCATTATCTCCCATTAATTTGCTCTTATTGTAAATTTCACTCCAACCAACAACAACTTTCATCAACCCTTTGAACTACCAAACCCTTGCATAGCTTTCGCTAGGAAAGCTTGCAATAAGCAAAATACAAATATTTCAAGGCATGCACACAACCTCCATACCCTTTTGTTATCAGTCTTTTTGGATCCTCTTCTTCCTCTATCTCTCTCCTTGAAATTAGCCATGTTCTTAAATCAAAGCACACAACATCATATGCATGTAATAAAAATTCTAATTAGTATTCAAAATTACTGCTTTGACTAATCTAGATTCGATTTGAATTGTACTCGCAAAATCCAACTATTACTTGAAAAAAGACTTCACCTTAATTCTTACATAGGGCTCACCACAAATGTCAAACTTACAACCTTGTATAGTACTCAGAAACCGCTTATTCCCCTCGAGTAATAAATTCTAAGCACAAGCATACACAAATACCTCATGGAGAATAAATATGCAATTCAACCTTACTACATTTATCTCATATTCCATAAATTGTCTTTCAAAATTCATGTTCCTCTAAGAAGTCTTTTTAATGTGATAGATTTTTTACAACAATGCATATATAATATTTAGGTTTCGTTGTAGCTTGAACTTTTCATTTTCATGGAATTTAATTAGAAATACAAAGAAAAATTAGGGATTGAATTTTGGGGAAATTTTTGGTGTAGAAGAAAAACCATGTTACCTTTGTAATTGGGGTTTCTTCATTTCTTTTCCTTTTTTACATTTTCCACGTCACTCAAATAGGAAATTTGTGTATTTTTCCAATTTTGAAAACGTGGGTCCTGTTTGAAAAGTTGAAAGAAATATGGGAACATGAATAAATATATAAGAAATAAGGGACTAAAAAGGAGATTTTTCATTAAAAAATACGTCAAATTGTGACGTCAAATTCCAAGCTTCATCGGTAACCCTTGCAGAGAGAGGGAGGAAATTCATTTGTATTTCTATTGGATACAATCATCTTCTTCTTCTTTCTTATAGCTGTCCCTGGTAGTTGAAATTTGTGGGTGTGCATCAAGAAACTGCAAACCCACATCAAGATTCATTCAAGAATCATAGCAATGAATTCTAGAGGTCAATTTGGTCGTTTCCTGCTTGTTCTGCTGACTCTCTATGTCTGTTTCTGTGTCTCCGCTGACCCATCAACACCGCCGTCGGTGTATGATATCCTTCCAGAATTTGGTCTTCCAAGTGGGTTGTTACCAGATTCAGTGGTGTCCTATACTCTAGGAGAAGGTGGAGCCTTCGAAGTCCAATTGGCAAAGCCCTGTTATGTGCAGTTTGATTACTTGGTTTATTATGAGAAGAAGATCTCTGGGAAGTTGAGTGTTGGATCTATTACTAATCTGAAGGGTATTCAAGTTAAACGATTCTTGTTTTGGTTCGATGTTGACGAAATCAAAGTTGATTTGCCTCCTACAGATAGCATATATTTCACTGTTGGGATTATAAACAAGGAACTTGATATCTCTCAGTTTCAGACCGTTCATTCTTGCCGTGACGAGGTCACTTCCTGCCGCGAGTCTTTGCGCAATGTTTTTGAGGTATAGTTCTTTCTTTCTCTTCTATGTTGTGATTTCATTGGAATTTGGGACACCTAATCAATTTTCTTCTGGGTTTCTGCACCAGCAGAAAAATTACTGATCTTTCGTCATAGGTTCTGAGTAGATTGTGGAATTTTTCTTGGTTAATAATCATCCTTATTGTGAAACTCTGGAATTTTTCTTCGTTCCTGGTTGTTCTCTTTAGAAAATATGCTTGTTCCGTACTTTATTAATGGGTTGTTGAAATTTGTGTAGTTAATACGATTAGAGTTTGATAAGCCCGAATAAATTAATCTTTATCCTACGCTTGGATTCAATATAACTTTTATTTTTCAACTTCTGCTATGTTTTTCTTGATAGTCACGAAAATGGATCTGGATTTTGTTGATAGATGGACTCATACAGTTATAGAACCTTCTATGAGAAAGAACTATTATCTTTCTTATTTTTATATTCATTTATCTGTTGGAGAGTTGAAGGATTAGATGAACATTAGCATAGACCTGGTGGTAATATAATGCTGATTGCTTTCCTGCATATATATATATATATATTATGGGATTCAAGAAAAGCTATTATCAATTATGTGATTCAGCAAGGGTTGTTCCTTGAAAGAGTAACATTATTGATATGTAAAATTCTTGTTCAGTCATTCTTTCCCTTTTCCCTGTAATCTGCTTAACCTTTTCTAGGTTTTTATTCTATGCACTGCTTAATGAGATATTCTTGTTTTCCAGATGTCAAATCAAAGAGTTTTTCATTGAAATATTTGGAAAAGACCAAATGAATCCATATTTAAGGTGAATGAGGTGCAGTATCTGCATCTTGGATGCTAAAAGTCAGTAAAGTACATGGAAATGATTTTTCATTTTTTTTTTAAAAAAATAAAAAAAAGAATATTTAATCGGTTCTGTCTATATAGATGAGTGAGGAGATTGCGCATTTGTTTCATTTAAGGCATAATTGGGATGGGTAGAAATCATACATGATGATGCAAGACATATGCAAGCTAATGTACAAATTAGGCCTCAACTCTCATGGGTATTTTAAGGTTTATTATAGGTGAAAAGGATTCAATAAATTAATAGTACTTTTTTTTTTTCCTTCTTTACCTTCAAAAGAATTTTCCTTTTACACTAGTTGGTCATCTGTGTAGAATTAGTTCTGTCGTCAGTTTCTCAATTTTTTTGTTATTGTAGAACTAGTTGACAATAGTTTTCCTCTTTTATAATATTTCTCTGTTGAAGGGCCTATGTCTTGATGGCTTTCTGAAAGGAGGAGGTCAATACTATTGGCACTTAAGTTGTCGTAATTAGGTTCCAACTGAAGTAGTGATTAGTGTTTGCAGAAAGGAGCCTATTGCTGTCACAGTAATGAACCGCTCTCCTTCCCAGGATAGATAAGTCGGTATGTTGTATGGAATGTTGCAACATCAGAACCTCCCGGTGTGACACCCTCCTAAGATGGGCTATCATAAATTTTACCCACAATCTCTCCTCTTAACATCCGTCACTTTGGCATTTTTAGGAGCTGCCTGTCCAAAAGTCTCAGAACAATGACATGATATTTATTTCTGGAACTGCAGCCAATGACTTTGCTATTAGGATGGTTTTTGGACTCATCTAAATCTGTCTTCGTACTTTTCCAGCTAGTCAAGCAGAACTACTTTGTCATCCATTCTTCTCCAAACTGTGTTTAAAATAAAAATTGCTATTCTGCATAGCTCTTCTAGTATATCAATGAAGCTTTTTTCATGAATAATGAGAACACCTAGCCTAACTTCCATTTTTCTTCATTATTTTGTTTATATTTTCTGATCTTATCCCAGATTAGAAGGCTTTATATCTCCAGTATATTGCTTTCATGTGTAATGTCTCCTAGTCTTTCTCCAGCTAATATTATTTTCTATCTTTCTATTTCTACCATCACTTGCATGTGATTAATGAGAAGATTCTTTCCCTACATTTTCTCTCTTGTTCCCTGTGCATTGTGGCAGTTTGGATACAAATCTTATCTGCTTTCTCCTAAGGAATGTTACATTAACTAGGTGCACTTAATGGTAGAAAACTACCCCCGACTCTAGATTTGCTCCTTATTGGTGTCTGCCAGAGATACTATGCTTGATTTTATTTCGTGTTCTTTTCTGTTTCTTGCGGAGCTTGAGGTTAGAAAGTTTATATGGAGTACTTGGTTTGGCTAAAATCTTGACTCTGCAACAACTGCTTCAATAAATGTTCCCCTTAACACTCATCATTTTCCCCCCTACATAGCCAACATGTTATTCTTCTTCTTCTTCTTCATTTTTCTCCAATTGTATTTGTTCGAAGGATTTTGAACTGTTTGTTCCCATCCAATGTTATGATTGATTTGGGTTGTTTTCTTTGTCATGTCACAGCTGCCTGCTTCTGCAGATAATATCCCGATGCTTTTAACAGAGTAGAGCTACCTCCTGGAAGAACACGGAGCAAACAGCAGGATATATATATATCTTTGAATCTCTTCCTTTTTCTCTAAGAGATTAGGGATATCCATAACTGTTGTTTGCTCATCACTAAATGTTGTTACAGTTGTATGCGTATATGTATCACAAAATCTCACTTCTTTACTACTATTATACTACTACTACTATACTACTAGTGAACAAATTGTATAAATGTATTGATATGATATGAGTTACTTCTCAAAATCATCAAAAAGGAAGTAGCTCTTTAGCTAGCTCAAGAAGAACCATCGACAAAATATGTATAATATATGAAAGAGTTTAAATAAATGATTTTGTGATTTTAATTTTAATTTTTTTTTTTTATGGGTATAATAATGAATTTGATGAAAGAAAAGAAGATGCGGATTTCAAACCCAAGGGGATGCGTTTGTCAAGCGAGTGCTTGAGAAAAATGGCACCTTTCAAGAAGTACAATTACGTGGCGGCCACGGAACGAAATTGAAATAGAGAAAAAGTTGGTCGGTGGCCTCTTTATCTTTAAAAACAAAAATGAAAAAGAAATAAATTGACTATAAAAACTATCACAAAAAAAAGATGATATAATTAATTGACTATATATATATATACGTATATTTTGTTTTAAAAAAAATTATGTACATTTTCTAGATTCTTTCATTAATCAAATAATAAATTTCCTTTTGATTTTCTTTTTTTGTAAATAAAAAAAAATTAAATTATTTTTACAAAAATTCAGTCATGTTTCTATTAGAATTGATCAAATAAACCCTTATTAATAATAGAGCATTTTGCAAGGTATTGATTATATTTTGTGTAACTGAAATTATTACTATAATAATATTATTATTATGACAAGAAGATAAATTTAATTGATAACAGTGTTATCTATGAAAATAAGGTTAGGTTTGCACTATAACTTATTTTGAGTTTTTCACTTATTTTGAGTTTAAGTTGGGTCTTTTATTTGGATAATAACTGATTTTTTTTTTTTGGTCTCTCAATTTGTTACCAAAGGGTCCCACGCTTTCTAACCTTTCTTTTTTAAGAATAGGTCTCACACTTATTTTTGCACCTCATTTACTAGACAATTTTTTCAATCTTAAAAAGTAATTCTTCATTTTCCGCAATAAACGCACTCAACTCAAAATAATCGTTAGTCTAAACACAAAATATTTTAAATTTAAATTATATTTGAAATAAAAATTAAAAAAAATCTAATAAAAGAAATATATTATTTTATATATTTAGAAAATAAATACATTTCATTGATGATATAATAAGAAATTATTAAATAGATAATTGTGTTTTCATTATTGTAACTCTTATGAGCATAAGTTGAGTCTTTTGTTAGGGCAAGAACTGATTTTTTTTTTTTTTTTTTTGTGTTGGGTAACTAGTATAAAAAAGCTACCAAAGGGTCTACACTTCCCAACTTCTCTCTTTCTCTTTCTTTCAAGAATGAGCCCCACCAATAAAAAGATAATTTTTTATATCCCATTTAGAAAAATTGACGAATCTAGTCCCAAATGTAATTCTTATTTCCAAGTTTAGTCCCAAATGATTAATTTTCAACTTCTGGGTCCTCAACCTTTTTTCGTTTTTGTGACTATGGTCCTTTGGCATGAATTTACCGCTTTCCGGCAAAGTCAACTATTGTTGACCAATTTTAAAATTTTCTCAGGGGCAAAATAGTCATCACAATAAAAAATATATATATTTTTTTTCAAAAACCCAAAAAAAAAAAAAAAAAATTCCTCCCTCCTTTTCTCGATTTCCCCCCACCCTTACTGGTCTCCCATCCGCCTCCACTCTGCTCTTTTCTCTTCCCTCCATATTTCCATCGAAACAGCAATTTCACACACTTGACTTTGAGGAAGAGTCCTTGTGAAGGAATGATGAAGCGTTCGCATGAAGACCCATTTGATTTTGCCGAGGAAAATGTCTCTTGGATGACAAGTTCCAGTGAGAAATTTGAAGCTCCCGTTCGAAGAAGAACAGTGTACTGTTCATGCGGGATTCCAACAAGAATACAGACGTCATGGACCCAACATAATCCTGGTAGAAGATTCTTTTCTTGTGGACAGAATAAGGTATGACAAAGATGATTTAAAATCATTTGTGGGTTGATTTTAAATTACTTGACTAATTTTGAAATTTTGCAATTAAGGGCGATGGAAGTTGTGGATTTTTCTCATGGTATGATCCAAGAATGTGTACAAGGTCACAGATGATTATTCTAGGTTTGTTAAAGAAGATTACGAAGTTGGTGGAGGAAGGGATTGCGCAGCAAAGAAGAATAAAGAAGCTGAAATTTGCATTGATCGTGATATGCCTACTGAGTTTTGTAGTTGTTTTGCTTAAATGACAGGAAGCTGTATTTTTACTTTTCAACCATTGTATCGATTTAGGGTCTATGTTGTACTCTAAAGAATCCTCAGTATTTTTTTACAATGATGTAATAGGATCCAATTAGGTTGTTTCACTACAATGATGCAATGGGGATTACCTTGTTTGTAGTTGATGTATTTCAAATCCTATTTTGTTGTACTGTACTATTGGAAATGAACATATCTGCTTTTGATAGAAATTGGCTTTCAGTCATTGTGCTTGATTCTTCAATTGTTTTCCAGTCCTTCTTGTCGATGGCAATGTATATTATGGCATACTTGATGCATTTTCTGTGTCCCTGGGTTTGTAATGTTTTGTTCAAGATGATCAACAACATCCAATATTTCTTGATCTTCAAATATTTCCACAAGTCATATATGATACTTATAGGTCACCTGAACTTTCCAAACGAAATTCAAAAATTGAGACTAGTAATATGGAAAAAATTCAGGCTTCCCATTAATGAAAATGTGATGGCTTCCCAGTAACAATCTAATTTGTATGAGTTCAGTTTGGCTGGTATATGCAGGAAGGGGCAGTTTTTTAAATTTAAAAAAAAAACAAAAAAAGAAACTGAAGAGACATGATTGATGGCAATGAGGAAACTGAGACATCATAACCTTTGAATTTCCAGCCAACTACTCCTATTAATCTGAAATTCAGACAAACCCTCTTCTATTATCCTTATTCTTCTCTGTCTTCTTCTACTTGTTCTGCTTCCATCACACCCATTGATCAAAATAATGGCAGAGTTCAACATAGAGGAAGATTTCATCGTACCAAGTACTGACAGTTTAGAGTCCGACGATGAGAAATACCAGTGGTCAAGCAATTCGGAGTCGGAGGTTCAAAAATACGAGTGGTCATCTCCTGTGAGGCGTGTTTTCTGGGTTCCTGCAAGACACAAAAATGTAAGGGAATGGGAAGTGCGACACAATGAGGGGACGGTTAATCCAAACAAGTTGTACCGTAAGTGCTCTTTTCTTCTGCAGTCTAAACTTCCATTCCTTTTAAATACGGTTTGTTAGACTGAGAAAAAAGGTTGGTACTTTTTGCTCCATGTTGTGATATTTGCTGTTACATAAATTGTATTGCATGTTGTATGTTGAGTTTTGGACAACACGTGAGCATCTAAGTGACATGCAGGTGGTTTGGGTGCTGAGTACTTTATCCTCTAGATTCATCATGGAGGTCGTATGAATGTTGTAAATGGGATCCCGATGAGTTATGAGGGGGGCGAAGTGGTTATTCTTGATTACCTAAGAACTACCATTGTGTGGCTTAGACTTCTATGTGTTTTTGTACGCTACTACTGTGACAGAGGTGCCGATGAAGATAAAGAGGAGTACATGATCTTTGCCTACCTTACGCATAATGGTGAGTTTGCCAAGGCCTTGATCCTAATATACTCTGAGGCTGATGTCTAGAAAGTGTGTCAATTGGCTGAAACAAAGAAGGTAATCGATTTCCTTTGTCATGAGAGTAATAGAGAAGAGGTTTTGGATTTCTTGCAACTGCACCCGAGGACACTTGGTGGTGTCTTCCAAAAAAAATCCTCAATTGTCATTGAGGAAGTTACTGAGGAAGTTACTCCTATTCTACTCGGATGGTATGAAGAGAATAATGAGAAGGCAGGGTAGGAGGCGGAAGGGGAAGTAGAGAAATCACAAAACGGAAAGATGGAAGAGACAGCAAAGGAAGAATGAAACAGACTTGCAGCCATGTTTTTGCTTATATATGTTTTTCCTTGTGTTATGATTGGCTGATTGACTATAAAAGATAATGGGAACATGTTTTTGCTGTTTTGTATAGGTATTGGATATTGGATTGTTATTAGTTTTTTTTTGTTTTTTGAATGGAAACAGTTTACAATTTTTGGTGTTGAACATATATTGTTGTGTTACATACTTTTGCTAACTTTGTATAATATGATATGATAGGTAATGATATGGTTGAAAAAACCACTAATTCTTTAATTTATTGAGAAGGAAGGTAGTGTTACATTAATTACTTCCAAAAAAACCTAACTGCCACATAGAAGCACCATCATACACTAAAAATGAAGCTGCTATATAGAAGCACAATAGGTACAAAACTGATAGGTCTTTAGTCCTATCCAAAACATAACTTTACAAATCAATTCACAAGTCTTTTGTCCTATCCCAAAAATCTCTCCACATTTTTTTGTAGTCCTCTCCTCAGTATCAAAAGGAGTTTAGTCATCCCTCTTCAGCAAAGTAGCACCCATTGTCATCTTTGGATGCAAATAGGAACCTCCATGGTTGTAGGTGGCTCTATTGTGTCCTGACTCTCTGCAGTAGCCACATCTTCTGACTCTTTTCTTCTGCACATGTGTAAATAAATAAATGCAAAGATAGTTATGATGTAAATGAAAAAAAAGATAAGAATGCAATAAGATGCTACAACAATGATAATGATACCATATCAACCATGGTGCTACTACTGGATGCAATTTCAGTTGATGATGGTCGTTGGGTTAGGATGGATTGTTCAATATGATCAATAGCATCCAATATTGATTAATCTTCAAATACTCCCTCAATAGCATTGGAAGGAACAGCTGCTGCATTCTCACATTGATCTGCTCCAGTTTTTTTGCATGTTCTTTTATTGTGGCCAAGTTCACCACACTTTCCACACTTGTTGAAGTTATTTGGCTGGAGGGTGGTAGATGCTCCCTCTGAGTTAACACCACTGACTTCTGAATATGGACAGGTTCTTGAATTGTGCCTAGCACTAATGCTGCCACATATCTTGCATGTAAAATGATCGGTTCCTTTCCTTGGCAACTTTTGAACACCTACCTGAGCTTTCTGCCTAGGTTCTCCCTCTTCTTTTCTCCTATGCGCTTTTGGCCTCCCAAGCAGCTTAATTTTTTAGGGTGGCAGTAGTGGGGGAATATTGGATTTGGGCCAATTATTGGGGCTATTTGTTGGGTTGATAATAGGCCCATATACAACTTTGTAAGCCTTAATGGTGTAGCAACTATCTAAAAAATCAGTAGGGTTTACTCCTTGTAAGCCAATAGCCGCCAAAGCATGTGTGCAAGGAGTGCCTAAAATTTGCCACTTTCTGCAACTGCAAACCCTCAAATCAAAATCCACAACAAACTGATCATTGTTATGCTTGATAACTTGATATTTACTCTCTCCAGCATATGAAGGCAAACAGTATGCTGATTCATTTTTCAACATCTCCATTCTCCTCATAATTCTTGGGCAAATTGTCCCAGGCTGTTTCTCTATCCACTTTCTTCTACTTTCTAATCTCAGCATAAGGTACACCCTAACACCCTCTAGCAAGTAAAGTATGGATTTGGCCCTTGATTGCAGAATATTCTTGTTAAATATTTCAGAATGATTATTTAGCAATACATCACATTTTGTGGTCTTTCTAAAATGAGATCTGCTCCAAAACCTGGGATTTGAATGTTTTTGTAGCCAGTTGTAAGCACCGTCATGATTATTTTTAAGAACCTTCATGACAGATTCAAATTTATTCATATATGAGGTCTTTGTTGCTGTCCAAACAAGATGCTTTATAGCCTGTCCAGGATGACATTGTTTTAGGTTGTTATGTAAATGTCGCACACAATGTCGATACTCACAGTTGGGAATGAGACTATGCATTGCTGGTATGAGTCCCTTTTACAGATCAGATACAAAGTATCATTCACGTTCATTATCATAAATGTGCAGGTCCTCACATAGTACTTGTATAAACCAATTCCAACTACTCTTATTCTCTCCCTCTACCACAGCATAAATGATGGGATCAATGTCATTATTTACGTCAATACCCACAGCTGTTAAGAGTATCCCTGGATGAGGCCCCTTCAAGAATATCCCATCTAAAAAAACTACTTTCTTACACCCTTGCAGAAAACCAGTCTTCAAAGCCCCTAGACAAACATAGAATCTCGTAAACCTCTTTTTTCTCCATTCTCATCTTCATCCCAACTTATCCATACAGATGAACCAGGGTTGCTTCTTTTAAGTTCTTCCATATAATTACATAAAAATTGATACTGGTCTTTGTACTTGCCTTCAATCATCTTTCTGGCTTCTACTCTTCCTCTATACACAACCCATTCAGAGACATTAACATTTAATTCTCTATGTATCTTTTCCAGAAATTCTACCACATCAACACCCCTTGACGATTTAAAATCATCCAAGAATTTTGTAGCAATAAATCTGGCAGAGGCTATCTTGTGGTTAAGATTTCTTGAGCATTCATGTTTAGGTTGCATTGTCTTGATTTGAAATGTGTCATTATCAGCCATGTACCTATAGCTATAAACATACCAAGTGCATCTTGTACCTCTACAAGTAGCTCTTATCCTGACTTTGTCATTTTTAATAAAATATACATCCGTACTCATCTTAACAGCATGATTCATGATAGCAGCCTTAAGTTCATCTTTGTTCTTAAATAACATCCCAACTTTGAATTTGGGGTCCTCCAATTCGACATCTTTGTTGAAAACTTCAAACTTCAACTTTTTCTTGCTTGTCTGTTTTAAATCATGATATTCAGAGCTTGAATCGGACTCATAGAAAACACTGTCTGAAAACTGATCACGGGATTCCTCATCCACTGGATCCATATCTTCATCTGCATCTCGCTTAACCTCTGTGCTATGTGCCTCAATAATATCAAGTCATGCCCATCTTTTATATTTGACTGCCCCCCTCTTTGTTGGTACTTCTTTTTCCCTTACTTCATCTGTATCCATCTGTTGTTCTTGAACTTCTTCCCTCATCTCTTGTCACACTTCATCCCTCACCAACATGACATCCAATTCTCTTTCAAGCATTTTATTAAAATCAATAACCTGTGTTACCATGTCCTCCCCTTCATCTTCATCTGTCATTTCATAAGACGAATCCTCAAACTTCTCTAACTCTTCTGCATCTTCTACATCTCCTGCATTATGTATTTCTTTGATCCCTTCAAGAATCTGCTATTCTTTGTTTGTCATATTTAATGACTCAACTCCTTCTTCTGTACCCAACATTTATGTCTCAACATCAACAACAGCACCACAACTGTCAACTCCTCCTGCTGTAACTCAAATTTCCTATCTTAACATCGACAACAACATCATCACCATCAACTCTTCCTTCTGCAGCCAAATTTTTTATCTTAACATCACCAACAGCACCATCACCCTTATCTGTGTACATTATTTCAGTATCTTCATTTTCTTTTTCCCTTTCATACAATTCAAAAATATCCTTCTCAACTTCCATCAAGAACATTCTTGATTGCACCATATCCCTATCCCCATCATCTAAATCAACCCTATCATTTTTGTTATCTGAATCTAAATCTAGCAGTTAAGAACATTTCTCTCTAAAGTCTTCAAAACACTTGATACTAAATCAGTCTTCTTTTAGCTATGAATGAAAAAAAAGACTATATTAAGCCTCCATGAATAGCTATGGAAACAGAAATATGTTTTGGTTTGCAAAGAAATGGATGTTAGGGGAAATAAAGAAACATACAAAGTATGGATATTGTTCATTGAATATGAATTTTGCAAGTGCATTCTCCATGAATAGTGTGGCAAAGAGAAGTGCATACCATCCACACTCTATGCCTCCTTGTTGTTGTGGAACCTAATCAAGCAAACATATTAACTTACATGTATGTATACATCACACTACACACAATTGATATCTATTATCAACAATTGTTTTCCTACCTTTGGGTACAATATAGGAATATTATATATGGCATCTCCAAACTTCCCATTATTTTTAGTCATGTCCAAATCATACACAAACCTGTAAATCAAAAAAGCAAAAACTAAATACCAAATACCAAATACCGAATAACTATGTCAAGATATCCTGCTAATTGCAATAACAAATAATAATAATACCACCGATTTCTTACTTTCTAATCTCATATTGTAGGTTGTGTCCTGTATTCAATAAGGAGTCTAATACTAGCATACATGGCTCAACATCGTCATCACCAAAATGACACAAAATCAGTAAAAACCAATGAGACCTAAAAAATAAAACAAGCACATCACCATTAGCATATATTGTTGTCATTTTTGTTGAATTAGCAGATACTTATAATTCAAAATCAGTAAGACTTACCATGCTACAATTAACCATTGCATAATTCTTGGAAAAAAATTGATCTTTTCTCTAACCATCTCAACACCTTGTCTCTGCCACCACTCATGTGCACATAGAAGAATAGTGAATCAAGGTATTCAAAGTGCATCTTCGTATCGTCGAGAATGCATTTCCAGATTCCTCTGAAATTTGCATGACACACACAACAACATCAAATTTTTATATTTCATGCAGGAAAAACTAACTCGTCTTCAAAGCACAAATGTAAACAACTTACTCTAACAATTTATCAAACATCATAGAGCTCATCATGCCTTCTGTACAGACTGTATTTGAAATCTTCTTTCCCTTCACTCCACGAATAGGTCGGCTTGCTTCTTGTGAAATTCCACCATTCTTTCTTGTCCTCATTTTAGTAAAACTGAGTATTTTCTCTCATAGATTGTCAAGAATGAGCAACAACTCTTCTTCGAAGTGAAAGTTTGAAACTTTCAAAGTGAAAGTCTCGGACTGCTGTTTCGATGGAAATATGGAGGGAAGAGAAGAGAGCAGAGTGGAGGGGGATGGGGGAAAACTAGGAAAGCGAGGGGGGAAATTTTTTTTTTTTTTTTTTTTGGGGTTTTTGAAAAAAAAAAATTATTGTAATGACTATTTTGCCCCCGAGAAATTTTAAAATTGGTCAACAGTAGTTGACTTTGTTGGAAAGTGGTAAATTCAGGTCAAAAGACCATAGTCACAAAAATGAAAAAAGGTTAAAGACCCAGAAGTTGAAAATTAATCATTTGGGACTAAACTTGAAAATAAGAATTACATTTGGGACTAGATTTGCCAATTTTCCATCCCACTTACTAAACAATTCTTTCATTCTCAAAGAGTAACTCTTCGTTTTCCACAATAAACTTACTCAACTCAAAATAAGTGCTACTCCAAACACACCCTTCTTATTATTTTTTTTAATTAAGAAATTCTTGATTTGATATATGCTAAACTTTTTCATTTTTTTTTTTTTTGTTAATTTATATTTGAAGCTACTTTATCATTGTGAGAGAAATTACTAATTTAGAAGATTAAGTAACCCTACAAAAAAATATTGTACATCTAGAATCAATAAAATATTTTTGTGTAATATCAAACTATGCTCATTTACTTAGGTACGCCAAAACTCGTTTTCCACTCCTAGTTTGATATCCATCAATGCTTTCCTTTTCCTTTTTTCTTTTTTCTTTTTTTTTTAAAAAAACAATACGGCTCTTTAAATTTAGGTCACATTTGAATTAATGCATAATTTGAAAAAAAAAAAAAATTATTTTGAGTGAAAAAAATAAATTTTTTCTTTTTTAGAATAAAAAATGTTTAAAATAAAATTTTTATTTTAAAAATTTGAAAAATTGGCAAGTTTAGTCCTAAACAAATTTCATTTTGGCGAGATAAATCCCAAATTATTATTTTTAAGTTTTTAAGTCCTTAACAAATTTTATATTTGTAAGGTAAGTCCCAAATTATTTTTAAAACATTTTTAAGTCCTAAACAAATTTACAAATTAGTAATATTGTCTTTTGTTTCCCCCCCCCAAAAAAATCATAAAAAAATTATAATTTTCAATGACACTTTTTAAAAAATGATAAAATTATCACCATACATATCAAACGATTCAAATTTTTATTTTTTAAAAAAAATAATTCAGTAAATACGGTTGAAATAAAAAAATAGTGAAGAACAATAACTCTTGTAGATAGATTTGATGAAGCTAATAGGTGATATGAACTTTTTTGTCATTTCTCTAATTGACCAAAGGTATAAAAAATGTTAAATATTTGTATTTTAATTGAATTTCTATAAAAAAAAAAAAAGGACTATATTATTAGTTTGTAATTTTATTTAGGACTTAAAAATTTAAAAAAAAAAAATAATTTAGAACTTATCTCACTAAAATAAAATTTATTTGGAACTAAACTTATTAATTTTCCTAAAATTTTAAAATTTTAAAAATATAACGGTGATATATATTCATTAGACATATATTTAAATAAATATACTAATACATGTTAATATATGTATTACACGTGACCCTCACTCTTAATATCCCGCGTCATTTTCTCTCTTTTTTTTTTTTTTTTCTTTTCCTCATGCCAAACTAATTTGGAAATTGATTTGACAATTAAGCCCTTGAAGCTTCCATCCATCTCGAATGGTACAGGCTAACACCTTCACGCTTGAATAATTTAATTTATAGACAGAGCCAGAGCCACCCTCGAATTTCTCGCCATTGATAATTGATACACTCTTCCTTCCTTCTTTCCCAACTATTCGGAGCAAAGAACAGAGAGCTCAACAACAATGGCTTCCTCCTCAATATCTGCTAAGCTGAAATTTCTGTTCATCTTTCTCCATGTCTTCTACCTCGCCCCTCTTTCGCTTTCCAATCCTAACCTTCTTCCCTTAGACCTTAAGGACACAGTCAAAGGCATACATCAACTTTTGCCCAAGTATAACCTTCCAATTGGACTCCTCCCTGGAAATGTGAAAAGTTACTCTCTTAAAGAGGATAACAGCTTTACCGTTGAACTCACAGACCATTGCTACGTCACTTTTGCGGGTCATAAGGCCTATTATGATACCCATATCAAAGGAAAATTGGATTACGGGAAGGTTTATGATGTTAGTGGGATACAAGCTAAGAAATTCTTTGTTTGGGTGTCTGTTAGTTCTATGGAAGTTGACGATAAGTCAAAAATGATTGAATTTCATTTTGGGCCTTTCTCTGAGAAGATTCCTGTTAAGGATTTTGAAACTATTCCTATTTGCCGAGAGAAAGAGATAAGAGAATCGGATTCTGCTTCAATTTGAGGTAAAGTTTCCATCTCTTTGATGTATATACTTCTAATTTTACAATTGCGCTTGCTTAACTGCTCTTTTGATCAATAGCGAAAGCAAGACCAATAGTTTTAATGAAGGCACTAAGATTGTTACTATTTTTAAGGAACAATTCCTTTTAAAACTATCTAGATTTCATGATTGTCATGATTTTAAGAAAAAATCTGTTAAATGTATATGGAATTCATGCTTCTGCGACTGATAATTTGATATATTTGGTTGAACGTTACTTTCGTTGTCTGAATTAGGTGAATTTGATTGATTATAAATTCGGTACACATGTTACTGTTCTTGCAATTCATATGCACACAGACACTCATATGGCCGTTCTCTTGATGTCTTGGAGAGTGGTTACTGATATATCAGAAACTTGTATTTTGGTGCTGGGCTGAGAGTTTCTGACACATTGTCAACTAGTTTTCTATGTTAAATTTAAACTATGTTAAATTGAGTTAAATTGCCACTTACTCTCAAAGCGTAAGCGGACAGAGGGTTAAATTTATCCTCTTAACACACCCTCTCACGTGTGGGCCGATCACAAATTTTCTTAACAAGACCCAACACGTGCACAATAATCAAGGATTCAAACACATGACCTCCCGCTCTGATACCATATTAAATTGAGTTAAATTGTCACCTACTCTAAAAGTTTAAGTTGATAGAGATCCTCTTAACATTCTGGATGAAGATACTTTTAATATGATATAAACCAATTGTCAGTCCTTCTGGTATGTGCACCACATTTTTGTGCGTATTTTCAGCCACAAGAGATTGAATTATCTAATTATTAAACCAGACAACTCCCTGCTCATTTTCTTTGCTCTTTTAGTTTTGTCCTGCATTCCATTAACTGTTTGTGGAATTGAGATACTTGACTGTTAACCAAAAGCAAGCCCACCATACCTGAATCAAAAAGGGTTTACCATGACAGGACATTTACCGACCAGAACTCACCTTCAGAGCTATTAGATTATCTTGTAAAGATCAAGTGGGAATGATAGTGAAGTAGGTTTGCAGTTCTTGTTTGCTTTGTGGTCTCCTTGCTTCCTTGGTTAATACAATGGCCTCCAAAGATGTTCCCATGAAGAGTTACTAGATTAAAAATTTACCTGAGCAAAGTATAGGACAATGCCAGACATACAAGGCCACTCCCTGGTACTCACTTTTAAAAAGAATGTGAACTTCAATCATCATGTTTACTTCTGGTTGGTCTTTCAGCGTTATATCAATTTCGTATACTTTTGTCTCAAAATGTTTGTTTAGCTTCTTCCACTTTCTCTCATTCAATACACCCATCTTTTTTTCTTTTTTTTTTTTTTGTAACGTCCGCTGGACATGGTGCCTGGGGCTTGGGTATTGACTAGTAGTTTGAGCCACACAAAATTTTACGATATAAGATTTGAAATATTTAATAACCTCCGTATTCTGATATTTCACAAAACTATCTTGGGTACTTCATGCATAACAATTTTAAGCATCTGTGCTTGCATAATTGTTCTTCCAAAGATTCAGCATGAGGCCTGGGGGAGTTTATTAAGGGGGCATAGTTCCTGCTAGAGGTGGGACATAATGAAACCAGTTGGGGTTTGTATAAGTCAGTTTTAAATAAAATCTCATGTGCTGTGGGTGAAGTTATAAACTACTGACTGGATTCTTTGACATTCATATCTCTTGTGGTACCTCAAAAATGACATCCGAGATTCTATTTTGTAGTCCAAAGCTGAACATTTGTTTGACTTGAATTAATGTTGCAGAGGATTGCTGATGCGCTAAAGAAGAAGAAGAAGAGGACATATCTTGGAAGTTGAGCAATGTTAGGATTGATTTTCATACTCCTTTACGAGTATTATGTTCCTGTGTACAATGTGTTTGTTTGTCCGTCTGTTTATGCAGTTCTACATGTTAGGGTAAACGTGTTTTCTCTCTCTCTCTCTCTTTTGGTAAATAAACGTGTTTTCTCTTTACACATCATTTAATAATACGAATATAATCAAAATGCTTGAAAATAAATATTTCCTAGTGATTTATTTTGCCCCCTCTCTCTCTTCCCGGACCCTAAACACTATAAACACTACATCTTAGACTTAAAATTCTAAATTTAGATCTTAAACCTTACATATATTCGTATTTTAGATATATATATATATATATATATCTGCGTGTGTATGGGCACTTAAACTTCCTATAAAAAATAACTTAAAACTACCTATTGTGTGGCTTTCTCTAGCTTTTGGTAGTTTGTTTGTTACATTAGTTGACATTAGTGATTAACTAGTCAACTAATGATTAACTAGTCAACTAATGTAGGCTAGCTTCTGATTAAAATATTGAATTTAAAAATAAAAAAATAGAAAATTGAGTCTATTCTTTTAAGAAATTTGATACGGATTTACTTTGAATTAAATAATTTGATTTAAATATTCTAAGAATTAAAAATAAAAATAATAATAAATTCGTTGTTTAAAAAGTGTGATTAGATTTAATTTACTTTGAATTAAGTGACTACTTAAAATATTGAAGTGGAAAAGAATGTAAAATAAATTAGCCTTAAACCTTTTCCCAGTGGCAATGACTTTTACTCATCAGCAAAGCACATACATATGAACACGGTTTCTTGTTTCTTTGCTATTTCCTTTTGCTTTCATCCACGAGAAACTCATGCTTCAAAGGTCAGATTTTCTTTCTTTCAATGCCTATTAATAGATGAAAAATCGAAAACGGTTAAATCCCATCCTATCCAAGAAACTCTCTCTTCCTCTCTCTCTCTCTCTCTCTCTTCAGAACAATTACTTGAGCACTAAGCTGCTGATCAGTTCGATTAGCAATGGACTGCCGAGAGAATGGTTCGAGCGGTAAAGTTAGCTGCAGCAGGAAAAATCATGAAAATGCAGAAAAAGATGCAGAGAAGAGGAGAAAAACAATGGTGTTATTTGAAGATGTAAACAAACTGGCTGAAGATTTCATCAAGAACTTCAGGAATCAGCTCAAGTTTGAAAGAGAAGATTCATTCAAACGTTTCCGAGACATGATAAATCGTGGGGTGTAGCTATAGAATTAATCCTAATTAATATTCAGCAGCTTGATGTGTTCATGGTGATGGTGATTAAATTCTGCAAATTTCGATCGGTACGAATTTTATGATGTTTTATAACATTGTTCCATCCATGATGAATTCTCAGTACCTTCTTTTATCCATGATGATGATTTATTTATTTATTTTTCATTTAATACAGCTATTTTTGGACTAGACTTTTTTTTTTTTTTTTTTTTTAAAAATTTTAATAAAAATTAAAAAAAAAAAAATTATATTTATTTGGACAATACCTGACATGTTACTGATCATATCTGTCCAGTTGACAAAAAAATGAATAAAATATTCATTATATACATATAAATATATATAATTCAAATAACAATATTATCATTACACTAATAAAATATATTATTTTTTTCCCCTATTTACTAGACAACTTTTTAACTTATATCTAGCTTACTAGACAACTTCTTAACTTATTTTCACTTTACTCCTCGTTTTTTACAATTCACTCAATTCTTTTTGAAAAAATAAACAATCTCAAAAAAAAAACAAAAAAAAAAAATTCAATCCAAAAACACCCTAATTATTTTCGTCAAGTCATCTCTTCTAACTTACTAATAAAATAATTACACGCTATACATTAGTACAAAATATAAGTTGTTTATCTCTTTGATCAGTCCATACAATTATTTACAAACTTTTTAGTAATAATATTTCTTCCCATAAGCTTGCATAGATACCTCGTTAAATATAAATATAAACTTAAATATTTATTATCAATTTAAAATATCTCTTTTAATATAATAAGATCTATTTCCCCATAACAAAAAGAGTGCGAAATAATTTAATCGTGACAAGTACGTTTTTTACGGTGAGGTCCAACTCAACATAAGCAAGCGAGTTAGGGTTGGAGATGAGATAGGAAGTAAATATGATGCTGAAGCTCGAAAACAAACTCCAGCAATAACTTTTCTATCACTAGAACAAACTGTTTTTTGACATTATATATATATATATATATATATATGTATGTAACATATTAAATCGAGACAAGAAATTTGCTTCAAGAAGCAGGCACCCTAACCTGGATATCCTCCTATAAGCTTTAGATAACCTACAAATATTCACAGAAAAGTCTCCAGAACTGCAGATACAAACAAATGGCAGAACATGTACAATTTTCAGAACCACTGATCTTCTCTTGATGAATGCAAAGAATGGGGTCATGATTCTACCACAGATATTTATATGCTCCTAATAATATACCTACCTGTTCATCAACTCAATTCTGGTATTCATGTTCAACTGCATAGAGCCAAACTCCCATTAGAGATACCCATGTGTTGAGCCTTTTTGGGATGTAAGTAATATCCACAAATGTTGCAGATCATCATTATCATCATTATCATTTTTGATTCATACCCGGGAAAATGCATATAGAAACAAATGCCGTGAGATTTGGTTCCAAAATGGTAGGTAGGAACCATGCAATGATGAACTGCAAGAGAGCGTTTCGGGAAATTACTTCTCCCCTCCCTCCAAGGGGTAAAAAGAAGATGATGATGCAAAATTGAGAGAAAAGCGTAGTACGAATATGACTCTTTTTCTCATGCCTGAAGGACCTGACAGTGGACAATGTGACTCTTCAAGCCATTTCGACCGGCTATACTTGACCATAGATTTGTAAATAAGTTTCTTAGATGACCTTTACCAGCAATATTTTCCCAAAGATGAGGATTGCTTTCCACTTGTTTATCGGGACTTGAGACATCAACGATACTTAGGCTCATATTGTTTCGGATAATACAGAGCTTCCCGTTGAGGGGAACAAGAGCAGCAGCCTCCAGAGCACGAGAGCTCCCGAGGTGCAGCTTGCTGTCAATGAATCTGGTCCAGGAACTATTCGATTCATCATATACTCTGAGCTTGCATCCATCCCGACAATCAAGAGCATAAAGCTTTCCATTCATAGACATGCTTGGGTTGCGCCAACCAGCAATCAACCCATCATTGATAGGTGCCCATGTATTAGAATCCGGGATGTAGGCTCCACTCAAAACCTCACGATGGGATCCAAGTCCTTTCAAGAACCACTTCCCATCATATACCACACCGATAAATGGCACCATGGCTGTGCTCATATCAGCAATAAAGCTCCAGCGATTCTTGTTAGGATCATAAACTTCAGCTGACCGAAGAGTTCTCTGGATTCCTTCACATTCTCCACCGGCAACATAAAGGCAATTGTTAATTACACAAGAGCCGAAGAAATGTCGTTTGCGGAGCATGTCGGGTGCCCTATGCCATTTATTTGTCCTGGCACTGTAAAAGATTACTCGTCTCATAGAACCCTTTAGTGGATCTTTTCCTCCAAACAAGTACAGATGGCAACCACTAAGAACAGCACAGCCAAAACCAAGGGCCTCACTATACTCTACTGGAACAGGTGGAAGTGGTTGCCACAGTTGATAGGTTGGATCAAATGCATGCCATGATATTCGCCCATCACGGTCTCTTTTTACAACATATACCCACTCTTCGGCCATTCCAAGGCTCTTCCTGAGAGAATAAAAAAAGTTCCCAGCCAGAAGTCTGTACCATCTCTTGCAAACTAATCGAAGTTTGTTGTGTTCAATACGAGGGACTCGGATCAAACAAGCAATTGCGAGATCATCTGGAAGTCCAGGAAGAAGTGGTGGCTGTACCCTTGTTCTCTCCCTCCGGGAGCTTTTGGTCTTGTGTGCATGAGGATTTATATCAGGCTGAATGCAAAGTTTAGAGCCTGGGACAAATTTTCTAGCCCCAGCAACTGTTTTTAAGCCTGAATCAACTTTGCAGTAGCACGAAACAGAATCAACCTGCAAGAGTATTTGTGCAAGTTGCAGATCATCAAGCTTGTACCAAAATGCAAGACTTCCAGAAATAAATACAGCAAGAAGATAGAAATATATTCATCATCTGTTCTTCTGTCTCTGATGAAAATGAAAGGGAAAGAAGACCGTCTTTGGATAGTATCCAGTTCCACTTAATCCCTCTCGAAGATTTTGCATGCTCTAGTGGTTGGTTCTTTTATTTTAATTCATAGCACACCTTGTATACCCAGTGTACATTATTCTAGAAACATTTATGTTTGTTATATTTCACACAGGCTACGTACATTTCAAAGATCTATTCACTTCAGGTTGGCTAACAGAATACATTTCATATATCTGCTATACAAACAATAAGGAACTTATGTTGTATCATGTATGAATTACAGAATCCTACAGAACTCTACATAAACACAATTTTCGTCAATAAAACTCTCAATCTGTACACAACCTCTTAGTAGCACATATGAACTTTTATCTGGAAATTTTCCAACAGCAACAGTTTCTATAAATTCTGTATCTATTATTGTGTTTTCATTATCTTTCATCATGCACAGTTACCAATTAGTCACTATTTGGTTCATTTTTCAATCTAGAGTTCAAGATATCCACAAATTTCTTGGCAGTAAAAGGAGTGTGAAATCAGAATTCACAAAAAGTTCATATCCAGACATACATTACCTCCGCATGCACACTACGCAGAATACCGTACATTGACAGATGCATGAATTGTATACAGTAATAGGTTCAAAACAAAATCTCCACACACAAGTGACAGAAAAAGATAAACTATCACCAAGGCATAGGAGTAGTGCAGTCCCTAAACATAGCTTCCTGTAATTTTAATGTCATAGCATAAGCATCATGTATACAGGCAAATGGCAATCAGATGCTACACAATATTGCCTACTGATGGCAGGATGAGGTAAAGGAAATAGTGAATAATGATTCTAAGGTTATCCAACTATGCATGAACCAGAAATAGTTCAATAGGTTCATCAAGTCAATCAAACATTTTATGAGCCTAGAAATTAACATCTTAAGGTTTCACTTTTCTGCATATTCTCTTGATACACAAGACCTATGCAACTTTACATGAGTTTATTTATATGTCAATGATCTACTGATTTAGCTAATGCTACTGAAGTAGCTTCTAGATATGTTGTTGGAATTAAGACCCCCAAAGGACTTAAGAAGCCCATTCTTCACTTTATTGGTCTGCTAATAATGCAACTGAACTATATATTTGATACATAAAAAGAGATCTGACAAGTCCAAAACCAACATTTTCTTTCTCCAAGCTTTGGTAGTAACATGAAAATGCTTTGGAAGGAATTCAAAGTCAAGGTAGCTAAGCAAAAGAAAGGATGATCAGCAGAAGACGAGTACAAGCCTATATTGGTTTAGTCATCCTCGGTATCGCCTCAACTGATTCAGTCTATAATCAGGCATGGCCATGCTTATCCCAGATTATGAGCGTATTTGTTTTGACACAAAAGAAAACTCCATAAAACATTTTCCTGTTTTCCTGCCTTTGTTCAACCTTAAAATGAAATTAATGTAAAATAAAGTTTTAGAAAATGTAAAATAAAAAAAAAAAATCTCCAAAATGCATTTCTTTAATCTTTTACATAAAATAGATTTTAATAATTATTTTAGGGAAGATTTTACCTTTATGCATAAATATGATTTGCTGTCAATATTGCATAGATAGTATCTTCAATTTACCATCTCAATTTTGTTCACTTTTATATGGACAATTTTACCATTTTATTTCTATATTGAATGCTAAAATATCTTTTATTGGTTACTTTACTTTATTATTTTAGGTGCTATTTTTAATTTTAAAGACAAATTCACCTTTGATTTAGAACTTCTATTAAAATATATTTAATAGACAATTTTCCCCTATAAGTAATTTTTGTCACAATTTTATAAGGTATTTTCCACTTGACTTACAAAATGAATATTGATAAATACACACACATTATTTTAATTAATACATTAGATTTATAATAAATATTTTATAAACAAATTTACTCTTATAGAATAAAATAAGTTTTTGATTACTTACTTTCTACTATCAATTATTACAAATTATTAAATGCCTTAATCTTCAAGCATAATGAGATCATAATAGATTATTTAAATCATTGTAAAATATTTTCTAATAATAATATACCAAACACTTTCGATTTCACGTAAACCACCTTACACTGAAACATTTTCTTTTAAAACTCATTTTGCGTCAAAATGAAAAAACACTCTAATTTACATTAGCTAAAGAATTACTTATTCTTAAGATAAGGGGCTACTTGTGTGGCAAATATAAAAAAAATTTAGTATTTAGAAACTCAAAATCTACATATATGAGCCTACATTGGTTTACTCCTCTAGTATCTTCTCAACAGATAGGAAACCTGGTCGGTCTATAATCATTTTTCAGCTTCCAAACAATAAATAACCTTGTCTGCAATTATACAAGAATTATTGAATGTGATCTGAAAATGCCAAACGTTTCTTATATATTCTAGAAGGGAAAAACCTGCAAATATATATATTCTTTTTAATATGATTTCACCACTAGCAAACTCATGACATGTAACTCCATAAATCCTGAATAAGTAGTCATAAGCCTCAGATACTCTGGATTGTCATCTACTAACATTTATACATCAGCTTGTTTCATAAAAAAAATTCATCTGGCATATGCTATTAAGAAAAATGGATTTAAAAATTAATTGTTGAAATACCAAGAAAAAGAACAATTTCTGACATGATATCTATTCTCAAAGTTTACCATTCAACCTTAGCAAAACAGAATGAGTCAATAGAACAATCAAGAGGGCAGCAAACAGAATGTATTCCAATTAAAGGAATCTTAAACACTTCTACAAGAGAAATAATGGTGCAGTATCAGGGTAACTAAGAGACATAACAGATAGCACAACCACACCAATGCCCATAAGTGCAGTTGGACAATACAAGATAGGCCACCTAGCTATGAGTTAATAGAGGAATCAGGATATGGATATTACCATATGTTATGAATTTTTGACTAGATGCTAATATAGGTTGACAAAGGAGTCACAGAATAATCAATAACTGCACTTTTATAACAAAAGAAGAATAAACCAGAAAATAGCAAAATTTTGTTTTTCTAAAAGGAATATGTAATCCTGATTATAATGTTGGGGAAACTAAAGGAAACAACAAAATAGATAGCAGAATCAAACAAAAACTCCCCATTTGAGCATTTTGATATTACAAGACACACAGGGCACAAACTTACATACGTTAGCCAAAGAGTTAGAAATGGTCGCAAATACTTGGATGAAGTGAATGCCACAAGTCAAAATTGTAAAACATCTCATAATGGACAGCAGAATGAATGCCCTTGTACTAGTTAAAAATCTAACAACTATATAACAGCATATATCAAAATAGCATGTGTACATTAAATATTATCATAAAATCTGTACTAATCTTTCCAGGTAATAGCAACAACAAACTCATAAAGGAGCTTAAAATGTACGTGAACAATGGACCATGAGACAAAAATAAAGCTGTAGGAGATAAAAACAACATTTAACTGCCAGATTTTTCCATCGGTAAATACACAGGTAGACTCAAACATAGCACAGATAATGAAGCCAAAACAGAGCAGAAAGGTCATACCATGGTTAACTTGAAATCTTAAATTGCATAGAGAAGGGAATCTAATTCAAATTCTGATACAACCAACCAGACGAAGTAATTAAGAATACCTATAAGACTGCACTAGCAAAAATGGAAATTAAAAAATCAACAGCTTCTCAGCATAGAAGCCATTAATAAAGTCAAAGAAACTCTGCGAGAGTGCACGTTCAACAAAACACTAAACCATTATGTTTCAAATAGATTAAGAAGAAAAATCAAGAAACAAACAGTCCAAACATAATCACCAATACAAAGGATTCTTCCAAAAATTACATGTTTACCCAGAATTTTCATCTGGGCTCCTCAGAAACCTCAGAAATTTAAGACATTTAACAGTTAAGAGAAATGAAGAATAAAGGGGGCCAAAAAAAAATCAAAGTTAATTAAACTCACCAGTGGAGCTTGAACCCGAAAGCCCCTTTGTGCATTAGGGGACCTTTCAATTGTTTGGTCCATCCCTCAGTTACAGATTCATAAGCAAAATTCCACCAGAATCAAAATCAAGATTGAGCCCTCTCCGGAGTTTGAGATCAGCCCTTCGCTGAGCTAGAAATCTTGAAATCTGATCCAGAAAAATGATTAAAAAAAAAAAAAAAAAAAAGTTCCAAAAAAAAAAAAAAAAAAAAGGAAAAATCTGAATAGAATATATATTTGATACTACCCAAAGCCCAAACAAGAACTTTTTCTTTCCCTCCCTCCTTTTTAATTACTGCAAAATGCAAACAAAAACCAAAAAGCAAATAGTGCCTGGAAGTTAAAACTTAAAACCACAACCCACTTCAAAACATGAGGGGTATCTCTATCTCTCCAAGAACTTACAATCTTAACACTTTTGTCTCTCTAAATGGACTTGTGAATAGCTGAAGATTACAGCTGGACCCATTGTCCTTAAGCTAACACACAAACACACACACACCCCCCGACCCCAAAAAAAAAAAAAAAAAAAAAAACAGAAAAGAATCATTTTTTTGCAGACTTGATAAACTCTGCTCACTGTAAACAAATACTATCATTACTATAATCTTTATGTAATCTGAGGATATATATATACGTATATATTCAACTCTTTTGCAGTCTTTACCAAAGGACAAAAAAGCTTACCAGAATCTTTTAATGCATGCATTAATTAAATGGGTCAAACCTTGTGGGGGCTTGTGTAGTTTTGTATACGGTATGTTGTTAAAAGTATGTTTGTGGTAACTCCATTATACTACCAAAAGGAAATACTTCGTAAAAGAAAACTTACAATTACGTTTTTACCCTTTTGCTAAGAATTGGTATTAGACAAAAAACAAAATCTTTTAGCAAAAAAAAAACAAGAAAAAGAATCAACGTAGGTGATATACCACAATTTCATAACTGAAATAAGATAGATTCATCTATTTATTATTATCTCACAATATATTTTCTAATACAATAAAGATTAAGTATTACTTAAAGCCACTTACCAAAATATAAAAAAAAAAAAGAAAAAAATACTACTTAAAGTTTTTAATTTAAAATTGTAAATAAGTTAAACAATTCGTGAAAATGTTTATTCGAACTTGTGTATATATATTTGATTAACAATACTTTTTTAAGTTCAATTATAATTCAAGCATTTACGAACAAATTATAAGATTTATATATTGTACATAAATTATTATTATTATATTTATTAATATTTTATCATTTAAATTTGTATATTTTATAAATTTTTTTAATTATAATTCATGTTCAAGTTTAAATTCATGCTCAAACTAACTTAGAAGTTAAACAAGATTTATCTTTAAACTATACAAAAAATAATCGAACAAACAAAATTTTAGATTTAAAATATTAATCGAGTCTATTTGAATAATATTTGAATAATTAATCAAATAATTTTAAATATCACATATTTGATTAATTCAACAATATTCAAAAATTAATTAAACTAAACTCAAATATCTGATATTGAATTCAATTACAACAGTAAAGGAGAAAAAAATTATAAAGAATGAATTATTAAATGTCAGTTTGGTAGAGAAGGGGTAGAATAAATAATTAGTATAAGTCAATAGTACAATAAATTTCTTGAAACAGTGTATAAAAACTAGTTATTAGCTTTGAAAATAAACATAAAAAATAGAAAACTAGAAGTCTTTTTGATAATGAAAGGTAATATTATAAAATAAAAATTCCCAGTTTGGAAGAAAAAAGATAAGTATACCCAAAGATTTATCAGAATCAGTGTAGAAGATTGAAAAATGTAATAGTAATAGTGTTTTCTGTTTCTCATTTATCAATTAAAGTATATATATATATATAATTAAGGGATTTAGTATACAAAGCTTTCAATTTTTTTAAAAAAATAATCAAATTGTCATTTTATTTAAATATTAATTTTCTCTATCTAAAACATACAGTCTCCCTTCTTTCTAGAAAATTAAATACAAAATTTTAATATTTGAAGATTAAGGTTGAACGAATAATAAGTCTCAATTGAGAAACTTACAAAGGTTTGATTCTAGAAGACAATGAGTATGACTTTATTGATGAAGTACTTCGACCTTGCATGAAGTACTCTGATGATGGATTTTGGAACACATAAAAATAGGTCCATCTCAAAGGATAAATAATAGGATAATAGACTCATTTTAATAAATAAATGACATTTATCGGTGATTAATATGTAAAAGTCATGCAACAGCTTATAAAGAATATAAGGATAGATAGAATATTAGAAAAGTTGCACAAACCCAACTGATATCCATTGTCTCTTATATAAGCACAATAAGAGATACAAGAGAGTAAATTTTCTACAATTCTTACATGCAAAGCACTTTCATAATAGTCTCCTTGATCCACTCTCATTTTCTTGATTACATACTGACTTAATCATTGAGGTTCATTAGAGACACTCCCTCTATTTTGAACTTCTTGCAGGTTTGAAGACTTGATGAGCAACTTCATGCATATCTACTGGAATTATTATTAATTTTAGTGTAAATTTCAATATTTTATTTTCTAATTTCTTCTAAGATCAAGGTGCTAAATATAACAATAATGGGTGAAATCAAAAGTGAAAAGTTTACAACAAAAAAAAAAAAAAAAAATTAAAAAATACCACAGGCAAAGCTCTGTCTTCAATTATTTTTAAGTTTTATATAATTCAAATATTAACTAATGAAATTTTATTTAAGAAGGTATAACTCAATTGATAGCACCTTCATTTATGATACAAAAGGTCATGAGTTTGAGACACATTGAAAGTAAAAATGTCTCAAATTTTTTTTTTTTTTTTTTTTTTAAAATTTAAATTACTTTTTATCTTTAAATTTATGTATTTATATGTATAATATATAATAATAGAGATATTAAAATTGACTCGATTATTTTCATAAAAACCTTAATTTGATTGAGAATAATTACTTCAATGTTAAGAGTTAATTAAATTAATGTATATTAATTTATTTTTCTTTTATAAGTGTTATAATTAAAATTAATTATTTATTTTTTTTATAAAAAAAAATGATAAAATTTAAAAAAATATTTTAGTTTTGACTATAAAAATATATTTGTGTATTATGACAAATAATAATAATAATAAAAAACACAGAGTATATATAGTATATTATATATATATATGTGTGTGTGTGTGTGTGGAAAAATGCAATGGGCATTAAAAGTTTAAAAATGGAAAGAAAGAAAGAAAGTATTGTAGTAGTATTTAATTTTTATGGTTGGGAAAAGAGAAATGGAAAAAAAGAGGCATATAAAATTAATGCTACCTTTTTAATAAAATGGCTTACACGCTTTTATTTTGCCCTGCTTAGAACGACACATATAAACCATTAAATGATCTTGAAAATGAACCTTACACAAATAGTGAAACTTTCCAAACTCCCCTCTTAACTCTTTCTTTCTTTCTTCATTTTTTTATATTAGGCTTTTTCTCCTCCAACAGGACTCGAACTCATAACCTCTTGGATCATAAGTATGATAGTTACTAACTGAGTTAAGTCATTTACAAAAGCAATATATATATATATATATATATATATATGTATATATTGTCAAACATATTTTTACACTTTTAAAAACATAAAAAATTATATAAATTTTGAGTAAGGAATAAACTAACTTAAATAGAGTCTTATTATTAAAATAAAAAATATTGACAATAAGTTTTTAGCTTAGTAAGAGTGGGTAAGCATCTTGTGAATGCTATACGAAGTCACGAGTTCGACACTCGCTGTAAGTGCCATGTAAGAGTTAGGGTGAAATGTTTTCGCTCAAGTAAGAGTTAGACTCTGCTGGTGCAACCCGAACTGAATCCGAATTAGGCGAAATAGTGGCTTTGAATACCATATGGTTTAACCAAAACAAAATATTGACAATTGAAATATTAGCCTATTTGTTTATTTATCAAATTAATAATCGTCTATTAATACAAAAATTAATTTAGGACCCAAAGGAGTACAATCTTACTCCCTAGGTCTAAAGAAGTTGTCAATGTTTTCTATCTTTGTTTGTCTAATTTATTTATCAGTTTTATAAATTAATGACATAATTTATACTTTTTTTATTCCTCTTTTACCCTTACACTAAAAGATGCTAATGAATTATTAAATCCAATATAGATTACTAGAGTCATTTTTATGTCCTTTATAAATTTTTATCAATTCTATAAGCCATGCATTAATGTGGTAATCTAGTTACAAAGATATACTTGAAAAGTGTTACTTAGTACAAGCTTGTTTTAGAAATAGGATAAGTAAATTTAGGACAATACTAATAGGAAATTTGTGATATACACCATCTTTTTTCTTTTTAATTATTATTATTTGTTATGGATAAAAAAATTTAAAAAATAAAATAAAATGATGTCTTTTAGTTGAAAAAGACTAAAATATTCTTTAATTTTACTTTTTTCATTAAGAATAATTAATAAAAGTGAGTTGTAAAGTATTAAAAAAATACTAATAAATATATCTTGATCTTCTACTATAACAAATAATATATATATACATACATATATGGAGGGAGTATATTTTTTTTGGGATATTTAAAGATTGGTCAAAGAAAGCATAATCCCTCTATAATTTTCTAATTTGACATATTCAACTCCAAAATTCAATTTTTTTTTTTAGAAGGAATTAAAAATGTAAAATAGAAATAATTAATTAATCAAAATATAAAATGTTGCCCTCATCTTCTTCTTTCTTTGGGTCAAGATGTGAACCCATCATAGGGTTAGGAGAAAAGCATATATCAACAAAAGGGTGTTTGACAAATCATTTATTATGAAAGATTTTATTAACTTGTTTTTGGCATCAAATTAATGAACAAAAAACCATAAAAATTAGACAAAAGGAAGCTAGAAATGACAAATTCCCCTAATTACTAAAACAACTCAACTTCTTTCCCCAATGAACTATTTGGACAAATTCTTAAGGCACAATAATTAATTTTGACAAAGACTACCCTTCCATATTCCATGAATGCACCTACCTAAATCCCTCCCTAGTCCCCAACCAACACAAGTTTCAACTAACATATATGTCTACACACATTTCTAATTTGCTATACATATTTCATCTTCATCATTGCCTATACCATCATAAATGCTACCCATGTTCAAAGGTCAATCTCTTCTCATTTCCTAGCTACACCACACTCTTATTTATTTATTTATTTATTTTGATTATCTTTTAGATTTGTTATATTATTATAAATTAAGTTTTAACAATTTTTTATATTAATATTAATGATTCGTCTGTAAAAAATATTATTATATAATAAATATGTAAATGAGTCTTGTTGAATTAAAAAAAAAATAAATAAATAAATAAATAAACTCTCAACACCACTAATTCAATAAGTCATTTTCAATTGGAAAAGTAGAAATCTATACAATGACTTATTATTATTATAACTAAAAAAATGGGTCAAATCAAGAAGGCAAAAAAATTAAAAAGGCTCTTTGTTAGACAATGGTGTGGGGACTGATTCACACTGCCGGCCACAACACCTCATCTCTTATACTAGTAATTAGTGAAAATCATTAATTAAGATTTGGTCATCAACAAGTAATTATGGGGTTCTCTTATGCACACAAATTTTCATCTCCAAAGTTCTTCTTTTCTTTCAACCCCCACATTTGATTTATTACAAGCTAATTATGAAACATCAAAAACCCTCAAGATTCTTGATTATGGGCTTAATACCCTTTTTTTTTTTTTTTTTTTTTTACTTGTCCATTAAAAAAATATAAAAATTAAGGTTTTTTTGATTGAAAAGACTAATATATTATTTGATTATATATATATATATATATTTATAAAGAATGATTAAGAAAAAAAAAATATTAATAAATATATTGAAAAAAAAATATTAATAAATATTATCTTAATTTTTAAAAAATAACACTAATGTTTTTAAGTGACGAATAATTAAAAAAAAAAAAACAATAATTTTATATTTATGAAAAACCTAATTCACTCGGTTATTAAATAGTGTAAATCAATAGGGAAAGTTGGAAAGTTGGTGAAGAATAGTGAATAAGATTAGTCAAAAATATTTACCAAAAATGCAAAATTTGAACTACTAAGTGACATGTATATAATGGTCTATACCAAACAAGTACTTACCCTTTTGGCTGGTTTTGGAAGGTCAAAGTGGAACTTTCATTGTGAAGTAGCCCATGACAACTCTATGAAATGGAAATTATTCAACTTCTAAGTTTAATTTAAACAACAACAACAACACCACCACCCCCCCCCCCCCACACACACCACCACTACCTCCCCTCCCCTCCTCCATATTTCCATCTTATTGAATTTGAGACCATACAAAAGAGACAAATATAAACCTCTACAAAATCAACTCTTAAAAAAAGAAAAAATGTCATGGGACTTTTTCGTGGTTAACTCCCCTAAATATTTAATACATAATTGATTGAAAAGTATAATATTTGTCTTAGATGTAGTATTGTAGTTCCATAATTATATATGATTTAATTAAATTAAATTAAAAACTAACTAAAATTTTAATAATTAGTGACGTTTGATTGTATTTAAATAAAATTTTGCATTAACTAAATCAATATAAGTTATAATTATACATATATATATATATATATATA
>JAXGGT010000169.1:8768901-8782770 GCA_035583425.1 Marsdenia floribunda | reverse complement strand
TTACTATTTAATCTCTTTGTATTTCTCTCCAATAATTTATATTCTTTGACTTTAATTTATATATGTTTTAAAAGAATACTTGAAACTTTTCATTTCCTATTCTTTCTTTTTTTTTTTTTTTTTAAAAAAAAATTGAATAGTTATATTTATATTTATTATATATAAGATTACAAGACATTCTTCTAAAATGTTTTTTGTTCTGATGGCTTATACATATGTAATATATATAAGTTTTTTTTGGCTTTTTTTGTCCTTATCTAAATCATTTAATATATATCTCAATTCTTTCTTCTTCTTCTTCTTTCATTTCTATTTATCTCTTTAGCAAAAAAATTCATATAATTGATTTGTTTTGTCTTTTCATTTGTAAATTTTTCACCTCTTCAACTGTTATTAAATAAGGCTTTTTATTTTTGTTTTTCTCACTCTTGGAAAAGCTTTGTTCAAGAGGTAGAAAAATTATATTTATCAAATTTGGAATTTTTTTTCTCTGTTTATATATAGATAGAAAAATAAATGAAAATTAGAGAAAAAAAGAGATAAGATCTGAGTTTAAATTTCAAGTTTTTACTTTTACGTTAGTTTTTTTTTTAATTATTTTATTTTATTTTCTCTCCCTTCTCTCTTAATACGTTATGAATTCATATGTTTTTTTTTAAAAAAAAATAATTTTATACCTTATCAATTTCACCCTTTTGCTTGATTTATTTTTTATTTCAAGTAGTTTTATCTTTTGTATCCCAAGTATTAATTCTCTCTTCGATTATGTGTTTATTTATTTTTATTTTTTTTTGTGAATGATTATGTGTTTATTTTATTTCTTATTTCATGTGATTTCATCTCTTATATGGTAATTTTTTTTCCTCTTTTTATTTTAATTATTTGTTATTTTATTTCAAAGATTTAAGCACAATTAATTTTAACTCAGAAATATAATTATATCAAATCCACTATTCATATTTAAATTAAGTGATGAATTGAAATATAATATATAATAAATGATTATTTTTTATTATTATAATAGATAATTTTAATAAGATGTATTTAATAATCTAAATACAAAATTTAAAATATTCAAAATATTGTATTTTTTTATTATTAAATTATTTAAAATTTATTATAAAATTTATTTAAGTTATTATTATATTTAAGAATTTTACTAGTATATATATATATATATTTTGAATTATTGGATAAAAATATTACTAAATGAAATTTAGTTTATTTGTCCAAAACGCACATCTATGTTTTTATTTCCCTTGTCATGGTATTAAAAAATAAATAATTTTTGCCGTGCTTTAACTAGTTGAATAATTAATTATTGAGACATGATATTCATTGTATATTTATATAATAGATAAAGCATAATCAATTTACATAAAAACAAATAAATTTTATGTACTTTTTTGTAGACATAAAAATAAAAATAATAATAACAATCTTGAAAAAATTTACCGAACAAAATACAATTTTGTAAAATATTAGTCGAATTTTCTCTTCAAGTGCACCCTATTTTATTTTTTTTTTCAAAAAAAAAAAAAAAAATATATATATATATATATATATATAAATAATTGAGGAGAGTAAAATGTTTCTTCCTTTTCTGCCCTTCACAGTTTCCTCTTTCTGTCTGTCTCTCTCTTCGCTTTCACCACCACCGCTCACTCCCCTCTCGTACTGTTCCTCCCTTCAGTCTTCCCCCCCCCCCCCCCCCCCCGTAAATCCACATCATCAAACGACGCCGAAAGGGGAGAAGCAAGAACAACGACGACGAAGAAGAACCCAACAAGGTTTCAGAATTATTCATTGTCTTAGAATTTTAATTTTATCAGTTGAGTGATTCAAGAAAGTTTAATTGGAAATGAGCTCGGATCCGGCTGTGGCGTCCAGTGGCGGTGCTCATCATGGAAACCTCGATGAGCAGATTTCTCAGCTTATGCAGTGCAAACCCTTGTCTGAACCAGAGGTTCTTTGGATTGATATTTTTACCTTTTCGCATTTTGTAGATGACCTTTTTTTTCCTTGTTTGTTTTGGTAGATCTGATTCGAGATTATGGATTATTGAAATTATTTCGTGAGTTATTTTCAGTAAAAATTTTTTCTTTGATATCTCAATGCATTTTATGAATACGTTTGCGTCTTCTTTTTGGAATAAACGAAAATATCAGGACTTTCATTTTTTTTTTTCCCTGGATTCAGTGGTATGTTGATTTGCATTAGAGTTTTGTGAATCTGATCTATTTGCGAATTCCATGAATTCTTGATATTTTTGATTCGAGATAATTCAAACTTTTTCGTGGCTATATATATGTATAATTATTGTGCCATTCTTTCGTTAATATGAAAGCAAATGTTTTTTTTTTTTTTTTTTTTTTCTGTAGTTAATTTGTATGTGGTTCTCTAGAGGGGGTATGAATTCCCCCTATAAAATTTTCTAGTGGATTGAGGAAAAAATGGCAACTTACAATTTTGGAGTAGGCAGGAGAGATGAATTGGATGAGGCACATATTATACTAGTGGGCACTTTGGATATAAGTATTCAAAGGCACATTATACCTTTATCATACCCCAGCTTCTGAATCACTTAAGGGACCAAATTTCCATCCTTTAGGTTCGTTGATTAAAGGAGTTCTGTTCTTTCTCTTTCTCTGCTGGTTTTTTTTTTTTTTTTTTTTAATGTCCTGGTGTGGTAGTCAAATTTATGGAGTGAGTTATGTTGTTTGTTTTATTCTTCTGTTTACTTAAAAATGGTTGAGATTATTTTTATCAATTCTGCTTTCTTTCATTCTGTAGGTTAGAGGACTTTGTGAGAAGGCAAAGGAGATCTTAATGGATGAGAGCAATGTCCAAGTATGACATATTTCTTTCTAGTTCTTTGTCAAGCTCTGTAACATATGCAGTCATTTTTAATTATTTGGTGTACTTATTTCCTGGATCATTAAACTTTCCATGTGAAATTATACACTTGGATGCTGAAGGAGCACTTCAGAATCATCCTCAAATCTTCCTGAACAGCCTTAAACAACCCGTGTTACAATAGAATTTTCCATATCACTAAGTTTATGTTTGCTTTTATAACTTTTTTTCTTTCCTCTCGCCTATATACACGACCTATTTCTTTCTTGTTCTTCGTCAAGCCCTGCAACATACAGAGTCATTTTTAATTATTTGGTGTACTTATTTCCTGGATCATAAACTTTCCATGTGAAATTATACATTTGGATGCTGAAGGAGCACTTCAGAATCATCCTCAAATCTGCCTGAACAGCCTTAAACAACCCATGTTACAATAGAATTTTCCATATCACTAAATTGGTGTTGGCTTTTATAGCCTTTTTTCTTTCCTCTTACCCATATACATTAAGAAGTAGAAGCCATAGTTTACCCATAAGAATCAAAAGTCATGCTATTTGTTAAAAACTTATGAGTTTTGTGCAGCCCCTTAAATTTCTTTAGTATCTTTTACAAACCCAACTTTATTATTTTTTGGACAATTTTATTCACGTGGATAAGACTAAATTTTAGTTTGCCAACAATTTTGGTACTATAGTTTGATCTTGAAGTTTCCTTGGGTATTTTCTTTTCTTGAGTCTTTGCATATTGCTTCTCTAAGTACATGTGTATTATAAGAATTGTGGTGTTGTTAATACAGATATGCCTTATGATCCAACAAAAATTGATTTTCACACCTAAAGTTATATTTCCTCTGTTTGTCTTTTGTCTAGCACTTTCCTGTTCCATTTATTACCTGAAAAAATCTTACAACTTATTGCAGAAGAAACTGAATACTTGTTGTCATGCGTTTTTGCAGCCTGTGAAAAGTCCTGTGACCATTTGTGGTGATATTCATGGACAATTCCATGATCTTGCAGAACTCTTTAGAATTGGGGGCAAGGTATTACTTTTTCTGTATATCATAATAAAACTTTCTTTTATGAAGTTATTATTCTTCTTTTCTTTTCTGAGTTACATCCAAGCAAGAGTGAACTTCTTTCCCCCTCCTGACGCACATACGCATACGCATACACCCCCTCCCCCCCCACCCACAAAAAAAAAAAAAAAAAGAAGCTTATTTTCTTATGTGTGACTTCCCTAGAAGAGAAAAGCTGAAAAGTGGTATCCTTGTTCTCTCGTTCTTTCTTAATCTTTTACTTGAAAGGAGTGGGATACATTCTGAGAAATTAGACAGACTAAATTATTTCATCATAAATCACTGTAACAATTTGGAAATTACCCTGTTTAAATGGTGTCCTTGACTCCATTGGCTAGAAGCATATTTTGATACAACTTGGTTGTGTAACAGAGGCCATTAAAGACACCTCATTTTTTTAATAGTAAGGTTGTTGCGTTTGGCTGGAGTGATGCATTTGTTAGGACTTTTCATGTCCTCACAGCAATTTGCTTAGGATTCTGATGATTGTTGCAAATTTATTTGTAAATCACTTATTATTTACCTTTCTGTTCCAGTATCATTCTGAATGTGCATTATTATCTTAAAAGTGTTGTGCTGCTTGTAGTTGAAGGTCACCCACTTGATATTCCTTCAAATTCTTCTATGTGATTATCAATTTGGTCTCCTCTTCCATTTACAATTTGAAGTTGCATGTCACTCAATGGGTTTTCTCTTTGTGATTTGCAGTGTCCAGATACAAATTATTTATTCATGGGAGATTATGTAGATCGGGGATATTATTCAGTTGAAACAGTAACTGTAAGTTTTATTGCTTTATATATCAGTCTATAATGTGGAAATGTTCTTTCCCTTGAACTAAGGGTTTCATTAATGGTAAGGATATATTTGCAATTTTACTTCATTCTTAATTTCCCTTCTACCACTATTTTTCCTGAGGCCAAGACCATTTTGTCCTTTCTGGTAATGGATGGTTAAGTGGTAATGTAGGTTATCAAAACAAATATAGGTTCAGTAAAACTAAAAAATTATTGTGATTGTTACAGTTGATAGACTGTATACAAGAGCCTAGTGAGAGGTGAAAATAATCACATTGAGTTCTGCTTATCTTGTCAACCTTAAGCAAGCATGTCAAATGACTAATGCCTTTATATTTATATATGTTTCGCCATCTCCTTTCTTCTCCTTCCTCCTAAAGAAACAAGATATTCATTTGGTACATGCTAATAATAAACAAATGCCTTATGAATACTGTTTGAGTTGAGCATTTCTTTTTTGCTATTGAACAATTCTGTTCTCTTCTTTGTTATATGTGTTGGATTATTTCTTCTTCTTTCCTTCCTCTGCTGTTTGGCTAAAGGGAATGGTTATTAGAATTTTTAGATTGCTATTAACTGATGCGTATGCAGAGGGGTTTTTTATTGTCAATGTAGCGAAAGAAACTAAGAAACTTGAATTTTCAGATGAACACAGGAAGGCAATATTTGCTGGGCTTCCCCAAATGTGAACTTACTGAGACTAATTTTGGTCATCTGCTCCTGTCTGTTGTTAGAATAATCAAAGCCTAATATCTATTTATTAAGTTATCAAGCACCAATATAGTTGAGTCACTCAGAGCAGGGCCTCTGCAGAAGAATCTTAAGCATGTGCTCCATTTGCTGCATTGTGTAGAGCTTAATGTAAAATTCTTAGCAACAGCTGTGAGTACTTTAATGTAGTATTTTTTTTTTTTTTGCTGCATGGACTCAATATCTTTTTTCCTATAATTTTATCTCAACCAGAATTGTTTACGGCTGGTTTTGCTTTAGAGATGATGCATTACTTTTTCAACCTCTATTTTGCCACTTGATATGGGATTTCATATTAAGCACTAGACCTTCTGTTCTAAACATGAATGTTTTTTCAGCTTCTGGTGGCCCTCAAAGTGCGGTACCCCCAACGAATTACTATTTTGAGAGGAAACCATGAGAGTCGCCAGGTATATTTCCCTGGCTGATGTGCTCTCTTTTCTACGAAACAACCTGGCTATCTCTCCCATTTTTTGACACTAGGTTGAGGCTTCTGGTTGAAATTTTAACTGGAGCTGAATTATTTCTGTTCTTTTGTATCATTGAAGTTCTATTTTGTCAAGAGGAATTGCTTATGTCTTCTCTACTCGTGTAGGTTCTTATATTATTTTGATCTCTTCCTATAAATTCTCGAGTGCCCATTTCCTGCTTGGATTCTCAGTGCTAAGGTGTCTTTTCTCCTTGTTTCAGATTACTCAAGTATACGGGTTTTATGATGAATGCTTGAGGAAGTAAGTTCTTTACAGGTTTTGCAATTCTGTTTGTACTTGAGTATTGCCACTTCCTATGCTGATTGTCTGCAAGTTCATATTTAGTAATAATTATATGATGTATGTTTTAGGAACTTGTCCCTTCTGATGTGCACCTTTTCAACCTTCTACCTTGTTGGTTTTGCTTGACCTCTCTCTGAAGTTTATCCCACACCAAGCTTACATAACATCTCTAGAAAAAAAAAAACTATACAAAAATCAAATTTCTTACATGATCCAGAACTTCATTTGCGATTGGAGTCAATTTCTTAGAATAGTAGTTTTATCTTCTGTTGGATATGTGAGTATTGCTAACAGGCTCCTGTGTCTTCTTTCACAGGTATGGAAATGCTAATGTTTGGAAAATTTTTACTGACCTATTTGACTACTTTCCACTGACAGCATTGGTGAGTATCCTTACTTGTAACTGCTGAAGCAGCCTTTCTTGTTGTCTCTAGAATTTTTTCGACATACTACTTCTATTGGACTACATCTTGTTGTATTCTGGTTTCTGAAGCATATGCAACAATTAAGTGAATCAAAAGTAAAAGCAACATTATCACTAGTTGGCTGGAATGGTTATGATTTGCAAAGCATTTTATCATCTTCTGAATAGATATCTGTAAATGATTAATGATGCAATTTGTTCCTTCAATAAGATTGTCCTGTTTAGTTGGAAAATAGGCTTCAGCATTAGTGACCATCTCTTCATGTTTATGTTTTCTGCCATGTTATGTGTACTTTCCTATTGGTTAATTCAGAGGATAAAGCTGGATTAACACAGTTTGGGTAGAGGTAACAATATATATGGTAGGAAATGTTCTGTGTTCTTGGAAAGATGGCCATAGAATCAATAGAGGGATAAAATCTGAATCATAATCTTCACGGTATTAAATGGATAATAAATTAAGATAAAAGAAAAAGGAGGGTAAAAGTGAGTCATTAAAGTGATTTATGGAGACAGAAGAGTTCAATGGATGATAGAAGGAGAGAGAAAAATGGCAACTTCATAAAATGTAACTTGACATTTTATTGGTTGTTTCTGCTGGCAAATTTTGTATTTCAACTTTTTGTTTAGTGATATATGTTGGTCACTCAGAGTTAGTTTACTGACAAGTGAACAAAACATTGTGGGGTTCCAGATAAATAGGCAGGTTGGGGTGGAAGCTATTATATTTTGATTTTGAATTGTGGCCTTTCAGTCTGGGGCATGGTAATAATTTCATTGAATATGTCTTACCTATAAAAACATTCAAAATACTGTGTTACTTGGGAAGAATTTCAAAATTTATAATCAGAGGTAGTGTAAATAAAGAAAAGAAAAGAAAAGAAGGTATCTTGAATGTTGAGTGCTTAATGTGCTGTAGCTTGTGATTTGGATAGCTTAGGATTGCATATTACATGATTGTAAGTATTGTTTGGCTTTATTTGCCTGTAATCCATCACGTCAACTGCAATAATGAAATAAACCCCTGCCTAACTTTTTATGCTAATATGTCTGTACATCTGTTCCATTTATGGAATTTTCTAGGTTGAATCCGAAATATTTTGTCTGCATGGTGGTTTGTCTCCTTCAGTTGAAACTCTGGATAACATACGGAATTTTGACCGTGTGCAAGAAGTTCCCCATGAGGGACCCATGTGTGATCTTTTGTGGTCTGACCCTGATGATCGTTGTGGTTGGGGCATATCACCTAGGGGTGCCGGATATACTTTTGGCCAAGTAACTGCTTTCACTTGTTGCAAATGAAACATACTGGTACCGCTCATTCTTGTTTCTGAGTAAAACATCCTTGTTACCTGATTTGTACAGGATATCTCTGAGCAGTTTAACCATACAAACAACTTAAAGCTCATTGCTAGAGCACACCAGCTGGTTATGGAAGGATTTAATTGGGCTCATGTAATTAATCTTTTGAGTATTTGATTTTAGTTATTTATTCAAATGGGCCTTCAAATGAGCTTTGGGCAACCATTTGAAAGGTTTTGCTACCTTGTACAGGATCAAAAGGTTGTCACCATATTTAGTGCACCCAATTATTGTTATCGCTGTGGGAACATGGCGTCCATATTGGAGGTAGATGATTGCCAAGGGCACACATTCATTCAGGTATATCTTTCTCTATGTCAAATTTCATGAACAAAACATTCTTTGTGCACATTCACTCACCTTTGCATTCCATCTGAATACTGAGGGAGCTTAATTTTGCCACCACAGTTTGAACCTGCCCCCCGAAGAGGAGAACCAGATGTAACCCGAAGAACACCAGATTACTTTCTATGAGTAGCTTCATGAGGGTTGCTGACTTTTGTGTAGCAGATCTCATTTAAGCTGCTTTCTGTATTGACATGTGTTTTGGTGATTATTTATTTCGGACAAATATGAGTTGGCACTGGCGGAAGCATGTATGTGTACTACTGGCGGATAAACATGCGGTGCTTCGCCTTTTTTTTACCATTATCCTGAAACTGCATGGAGTACTGCAAAGTCTACTACATGGAATTGGGTAGCTGCAATATATGTATGCTTTCGTGGAATTGTTGCAAGCAGCACCTGTCAACTCTTTCTCCCTCCCCTCCATCCCTCTTGCTAAATATTTCCCAAAATCAAGGCCTTGCACAACCTATATTTTTGGTTGATTTATTAGAATAGTTTTCCTTTTGAGTTCTTTCCTCGGTATCAATGTTCCCTAACTTATATAGAACAATGCTCCTTTTGGGGTGGGTTTTTGTGTAGAGGGAAGAATATTTCTTTTCCATTTTTATTCCCCCTTCTTGGTGAATACATTAACATTATTGTCTTGCCTAATTATGCCATCAAATTTTTCTAATTTGCGCCCTCTGTTCAGTCTTTTTTTCCTCTACATCCCATTTTATATTTCTTTGTAGTTCTGTATGTATAAGAATTCCATGTCTGCTGAGAGTTAGTTGCAAATGTTTCTTGATACGTATTATATTATTAGGCATCTACTTTTCTGTGTTAAATGCTTGGAAAAACTTGTAACATGGGTCTAAGTTCTGTTATCTATCTGTATTCCTCATGGACTAGAAGGGACAGATGACCTCCCTTTTGACAGGCAAATTACCATTCTTAATAGCAGATAGTATTTAGTAATGTATAACAAAGTATCTTACAAAATGAGTATGGTATTAGTGTAATTTTTACGCTAGACTTTCAGAGGTTATACCCCATATGTGTATGGTATAATAGGAAAAAAGATCTACTGAAAAGCTAAATTGGATGGTGATAGAGCTCTAGTGTAAGCCATAGGCAATGCTATCAGTTTCTTGGCTCTCCCAACATAAGCTCTTTTTGTCAAGTTATCATAGTCATTTTCCTCAATTGCATCTAAGATCTTCTTGTATATCATCAAGGATGACCATACCTGCAAACAAAATCACTGATAAATATTTCCAAAAACTTCTAGTTAGAAGACATTGTTTCCTTTTTGTTAAACTATTTGGTATATAGAATTATTGTTCTTGTGTTTGAAATTGATTCTTGGTAAGAGAGAAAAAATTTCACAGTTTGAATCAAACTAGATCACAAGTCTGGCAAGGTTAAGGGTATAGACATTGTTTCTTTTGTCTTTTCATATTGTTGTGATGTTTAGCTGTTAACGATTTCTTGATTTTGCGTCCGCAAAACAGTAACTGTGATGTCCGAGAACTGGTCAGAACTGACAAATGTTCTTTTTTTCTTTTTCTTTGTCTGGTGTGGATGTTTATATGGTTATTGGAATCAATTTGAGAGAGATATGTAATGTAATAAAAGGGAATTACCGGCCAACGGCTATCTTTGTCCAGCTGCGATGCTCCTTGTTCGGCCTGTTTGAAGTAGAATCTTGCACGTCTAATTTGTTTTCTCATGAATTCTCTCCACGCATCAGTCACTTTTCTTGAGAAAATATCCTCATCTGATAACCCAAATTGTGCTAATTCATCTTGGGGAAGATAAACTCTCCCTCTCGATGCACTGTACAAGATTAAAAAAATAATAATAATAAATCTTGAAATATTTCCGGCCGGTTTAGGACCAACAGAGAAAAAAAAAACTTACTCTTCTCCCACATCTCTTAGGATGTTTGTCAGTTGATTTCCAACCCCCAGAAAAAGAGCAGCATCATATATACTTTGAGAAGACAGTGATGATTCCGGCGCAATTCCCATTACTGGAACACTCATTAGACCGACTGTTCCTGCTACGTAGTAGCAGTATCGATACAGTTCTTCGAAATTTGCATATCGGCTTTTTCTCGTGTCCATTCTCATTCCCTCTATCATATCCTTAAAAGGCTGCCAATTAAATTTACCAGAAGGAAGAAAATTAATTAACTAGCTTTAATTAACAAGAGTAGAAATTAGATAAATATTCTGGGTTAAACTTTGTTAAATTGTTACATATGTTGTTATGAAAATTTATATTTAGTTCAAAGTCGTACGTGAATGTTAAGAAGAGTAAAAATTTAATTTATTTATTTTTTTATTAATTCAAGTTTTTAAATAAATATTTGATAGTGGAAAGAATTAATCACCTTGATATCCAAAGGGAATTTGTGTACAGTATCAGTGAGTGCAGCATCAAGCATGTCATATGGACGACCACTGAATATATCTTCAGTTCTCTCTTCCCATCTATCAAGAACTCCAGAATTCAAGTAGTCTGAATTTGGACCGTCCACCAATTCATCTGTCCTCCTGCACCATACTGCAATCAAGAAATTCATTCTTAACTAATTAACACACACAAGAAGATAAAAAAAAAAAAAAAAAAAAAAGGAAAGAAAAGCAGTCTAATTAATTAACTAATTAAATTACCATAGATAGCCCATATTGCCTTTTGTCGTTCTTCTGTCATCAGTCTTGTCCCTGCATGATCAGACATTGATTAGTTCAAAGAAGGTTGAAAATGATCTGGAATCAAGATGATCTGATCTGATGATGATGCCTAGAGATTTACGAGGAGTGTGTGGAGGTTAGGAAAACGACATTAACCAAATGTCAAAGTAGTAACATGTACTGCACATGGACTTTTGCAAATAATTGCACCCCTCTATATGTTACTTTAATACAAATATATCTATTAACACGTAGGATGTAACAGGAAATTTCGAGTGCGATGAATTAAGATTAACTGTACCATAACTATGCTCATGATCATGAATGGATTATGGTATATATATATATATGTATGTACAATACCAAGGTAGAATGTTTTTGCATATTCTGCACAAATGTTCTTGCATCGTTGGTAGGCTTCTTCAAGGAACATAGGATCGAAAAGAGGCCTATCTCGGACATCATCATCATTTCTTGAGAAGCTATAGTTCTGCGACTGCCTTCGAACAATCTCATGTATTTGGTGATCAGTATGAGGGATTCCTTGTACTGACAACTCTGGTAGGATTCTGCGATCTCTCTTTTTGGGATCGGCTATAACAACTTCATGAGCTTTTATAATTATTACTGAGGCTTTCTTGATGCTTGTTCTGTAAGGTAAGAAGAAACTATTGCCATTGCCAAAACTGGTGGAAGGTAATTTAGAAGCACATAATAAAGAAGAAGTTGAACACATTTTTGTGTGGAAAAAGAACTACTTATTTGATGAACCCTATTTAGGATTTCTTTGAAGAGGGTGGTAATTTTTATTAGATGAATTAGGATATATATATATATATATAAGAAACAAGAAAGATGGATTTATAGGAACAATATCATTCTATACAAGTCACTTGAAGAGGGATACTAGAGAGAGTGAGAGAGAGCAATATATATATATATATATATGAATATATCGATCTATAAGTGTAATTATTCTTTTGGACAAGCTTTCATACTACTATATATAGGACAAATTAGAAGTTTGAGTCCAATGTTGTGCATTTCCATGGAAACAAAGCATCTATGCATTGAACAAAGGAATGACTTAGTAGATGAGCACATAGTTCTAGCAAGTTTATTTATTGTTTTTATTAATGCAACCAATGTAAGGCAGACACCTAATAAAGAAAAAAAAATTTTTTTTTTTTGGTAGATACCTAATAAAGAAAGTTGTAACCTTAATTTAATTCCTTGGAAATTATATCTATATATGGATTTTGGATCCTTGTACCAATGGAGAGGCAATTAAAGATTAAAAGAAGTATGATATTGAAATTACATTTGATATTATTCTTTATATATATATATTTTTTGAAATGACAATAATGTTGAATCCGACATAAAAATAGCTTGTTAAAATTAAAAATTTATATATTTAAATTAAAGTGGATTGATTTATTTAATATTAACTATGCTCAAATATTATATATATATGTGTGTGTATTTGCTGATAAATTAATGACAATATCAATTACTCTTAAAATTTTGACTATAAAATTATTGTACAATTTAAATATTTTAAATTAATTCACGTCTCAAGAAAATTAGTATTTTCAAAATCAATATATTAATTAGTTTAATCCATGAATAAAAATAAAACTAAACATGTTACTCTTTAATAATTAGTATTGAATCAATTAGATAATTTTAAAAATTTTTAAGATTTTATGTTAAAATTTAAAGTGTATATATATATATATAATTGATTAATCGATTTTTAATATATACTTTTAAAAATCTAAACGAAAAAAAAAAATAATGAAATTATTTATGTAATCGAACTAATTGAAATATTGTATTGATATTGAATTAAAAATAATTATTAGAGAAATAGTTTAAACGTAAGATATAATTATAAAGAACATTTTAAAAAGCATTAGAGGAATCGGCTAATGATGGTAAGTCATATATGATATTGACAGGTTGAGATAAATGATAGATAATAAATTTTAATTATATTAATTATTGCTCATTAATTATTACTGGGAAAGAGAAAAGAAAAAAAAAAAAAAAAAAAAAGAGTATTGAAATCGGGATTCAGACAAAGTTGATTTGGGAGTATCATGGCCATGTCCAAAAGATGCTGTTTTTGTCTATATTATCATTAATTGTCTAATTATAGCAACGTTGATTGTATCGTCTTATTATGGAACTAAAATTGGGATCTCATCTCAATTTGATACCTTTTGGAGCAAACAAGATGAAAAATAGAGCTTTAGTTTGACACGAGTAGATAAACGCATTGTAAATATAAGAATTAGAGTGAGATATTCTTTTGAGTACAAGTTATACTCACTATCAAAAAAAAAAAAAAGATTATTAAGACGTTCTTAAATGCCTCAATAGAGTATATATTAGGACGTGTCTTGTTTTGATGCACTTGATTGATATAAATGTCTTAGTAAAAACATAAGCATTTCAACTATAGTCACCTCAATAGCCTTTTATGTATGAATTAAATTGAATTTTTTAAATTGAAAGCACTTTTTTAAATATATTAAGACATTTTTAATTGTTTAAATATTTATTTTTAAAATTATGTTTACATATGTAGTAATAGAATGATTTTAAAACTTATAATTTTAAAATACCTTAATAAATATGTCTCAATAGCACACTCAAGTCAAAGCAATAATTTTAAATGTTAGATAGTCTAATCACAAAAAAAAAAAAAAAAAAAAAAAACTTTGAAGATTTATATATATATTATATATATAAGATTATTGTATAATTTTCTAGAAGGTGTTTTTTTGTAATGGCA
>JAXGGT010000169.1:8749667-8761480 GCA_035583425.1 Marsdenia floribunda | reverse complement strand
GTTGGACGAAAAAAAGTTCAGGTGCTAAACCGGGACTTTGCTATAGTTCAGGTGTTACTGGGATAATTTGCCCTTATATAAATATAAAATATAGTTCAAAAAATAAAATAATTATAGTAAAAAACAATTCAGAATGTTACAATACATGAGATAAATATTAGAAGGGGCATTAATATCACAGTTTAATTTGATTTCTTATTTCAAAATTCTTTTCTTTTATATTTTTATATCAATTGATTTATCTTGAGTTTTAGGCATTTTAACCCAAAAAAAAAAAAAAAATTATTGAAGAATTTGGAATGCGTCGATTCAGTGATCTTACGTAACTTTTGATCAAGGAGAGAGTGTACAAAGGAAGATGTACTCTTTTTCCTTCATTGGGGTTTTTTCCCACTGGGTTTTTCTCTAGTAAGATTTTAATGAGGCATATTCCTTGTACAAATGGATATTCAAGGGAGAGTGTTATAAATATTATTTATAGATGTGAATATCCTAACTGCCTAAAATATTATTGACTCTCTCAACAAGAGTGATCAAGAGTTGTATTATATATACGTCTTATTCTTTTCAATAGTTTTGGTTGACAGATATTCTTTCTACATACATTCTCTCTACAAGACGTCTCCTCTATTTTATATATTTCCCTTTTATTTTATAACAGTTATATATATTATTTTATCAAATATCGACATGTCATTGTGTAAATTATTAGATTTTTTTTTTTTAACATTATAATTATAAATATTTTTTATGCATAGTTATTAATTTAAGATATTAACTCTTTCAAATATTTGAATAAAAATATAGAGATATAAACTATATTTTATGATATCATTACTCTCTAATATTTTTATATTTTTATTATTCATATATCATAATTATCAACAAATAAAAAATTAATTTGAATTATTGGATACTTGAGTGGAGAATGTATATGTAGTAATTATTATAATTGTGTATTATGAAAAAATATATATCTAATATTGTATGTTATTGGTCTAAAATTATATATTTTTAACACTTACATATTATACCTTTAAAAACAGTTACCCAATAATATAAAATTGCTCTGACATAGAACCCTTGTTTCTTGAAAATTACCTATCTTAGCATATATTAAAGTTATAATGCTGTTAAATGAAAAAACACCTTAATTACTATAAGCAACACTTTAAATACCATTTTTACTATTTAGAGATTTTTTACCTTTTTTTTCCCCTCTTTTTTTCTTAAAATAGTATCTGAAATACACATGATACAACATCAAAATATCTCAACAATAACTAAAATTACAACAAATATTATAAAAGATAATATATATATATATATATATACTTTAAGGGGAAAAATGCAAAGAACAAAAATAAGAAAAAATTATCGAATTTAGTCATTAAACTATTTACGTTTGGTATTATAAGTTCTCAAACTTTTATTTTAATTTTTTAAATCATTAAATTTTTTTTTTCTTCAAATTGTACTATAGGTTCTTTTTGCCTAAAAACTCAACATTTCGATCAAGTAATTGATTTTTCCTATTTTTCAATCAAATTTGAACAGATAAAATAGAAAATTTAAGTCAACATCTATTATTAAATTCTTCATAAAATAAAACTTAAAAGCCAAAAAAAAAAAAAAAAGTGGAAGGAAGGATCGAGTAAGGGAGACAAAAAGGGGAAATTTTTCATTGAAACATTCAATCTTTCTTTGTCTTCGGATGGTACAAAATAATGGTATTAATGCCCACACAACTCAAATGTTTTTCTCAGTAAATACACCAATACCTTTAAATAAAAATTATACCTACAAATCATCACATAATAGGACCCACAAATTCATATCTTAACTATGAATCTAATATTTCAAATTAATAATGAGTATTTAAACACATATTTATATAATTAAATTTCATCCAATTAAAATTATCAATTATATTTATAAACTCCTTATATTTCTTCTAAGGAAATCTCGTTCTCTCCTCAAAAATTTTTTAAAATGACAGAAAGCCACAAACAAATATAAAAATTTAGAATCAAGTTATATTAAATACATAACCATGTAGTTAAGAAAAATATATATTAAAGTAGTGAGAATTTTATGATTTACTATTATTGTTGTCGAATTAGGTTATAAAGAGGAATTTAAAACTAAAATCATCAATACTATAAGACCTTAAACTATATATATATATATATATATATATATAAATATATCTATGTATGGGCCTGACCAAAATAGAATTTTGGATCACAATCAGAACTCGGGTCACAATCCTTAATAGTTATAAAAGATACATATTATAAATTGCAAAATATATATATATATATATATATATATATTAAACCTAGTAATAAACAATAATAAGCAGGTCACACACTAAAAATGGGTACTATCTTTTACGCCAAATTGGTCATGGTGAAAAAAAAAAAAATTATTAATTTTGGAAGATATTTAACAAATACATGTGAAAATAGCCTATATTTAATATATATATATATATATATATATATATAATGAAATTTTTTAGAAAGTGTACAAATCTATTGAAATAATATTTGGTAATGATAACTTATTTTTATATATAATTTGAGAGGGGAAAAAAATTACATGTGAGAGAACTATCTAGAAAATAAAAGGTTTGGGAATGATCATATAAGAAGAAAAAGAAAATTGAAGAATAAATGATGAGAATAAAAAGATGGAAGAACGTCTTATATTCAAAACATTGTATAAGAACTTAAAACTCAAAATTTATATAGACATGTGAACCACGATTTCGCGTGTGTAAAAATTAAAATTCAAAATTTATATACACATAATGTAAATATGTGAGTACAATCTCTATCTAATCTATTGATTCTTTTGATTTGGACCTGATACGTTTCAAGACTTGCTATTGATATGGATCCAACTCCAAGGGCTTTTTAGACTTGATCTCGAAAATAAATTGGACTTGGAAGGGAGTCGATATAGCAGAGTTTTGCGATTTCCAAGACTTGTCTATGTTGAAGACTCTCTTATTTTTCAATTTTTAAAGGAAGAGATAACAAGGTGTCTCTGGTGGTGATGTAGTGCCTTTTGATTGGCCGAAACACTCTCTGAGATTGTCTCAATAAATGAAGGGTAATTGGTAATTAATAAAAAGTGAAAAGTAATAAGGTGAAATTAAGTAATTAAATTAAATATAAAACTAAGTAGTTTAATTAAAGTAATGACACTGTACCCCAACCGCCTGTTCTGGGTTCTATGTCCTTATGGGGTCTGGATAGCGCTATTGGGATATATATATTTTGGGACGGATCTTTAACCAGTTCTGCAGCGAGCTTTGGTGTCTTGGTTCGTAGTGCTAATGGTGCCATTCTCTCAGGCTTAACTGGTGGTTTGCATTATCAGGGATCTAAAGCTGAGACGGTGGAAGCCCTTGCGTTACTGCAGGCTCTTCACTGGGCTCAGTTGCATAATTTCTCTTCTGTTCATCATCGTGGGGATAGTCCATCTCTAATTCAGAAGGTGTCAACAGCTCCAGAAAGATTTTTCTTCAATTGATCATTTAGTTGAGCTTATTAAATTTAGTTTATCTGCTTTTTCTATTAAGTTTGTTGGTCGGAATTTCAACCGTGCTGCTCATTGTTTGGCTTCTTTTGGGAGACGACACCCTTCTGTTAAAGAATGGTATCATGATTTCCCTTCTGATGTAACTTCAGCTCTTCAAGCTGCTTCCTTTCCTATTTAATGTTGTTTCTGCTTTTCTTCTCAAAAAAATGATAAAAATAAAGATTTTAATTCTAAAACAAAAAAATAAAATAAAAAGAATAAGAATGAATGAATCTATAGAGATAAATAGAAATTTAACAAAAAATTATAAAATTATTATCTCACAGTAAAACTACAACAAAACCATTAAAAAAAAAAATTAATATTACAAAATATGTCATTTTAAAAAAAAAAAAAAAATGCTTTCAGAGTGTGATTGCATAATCTTTTATAAGATAAGATATATATTATATATAGAGAGAGTGGGAGAATATTCTCTTGATTGGACCACATAGAATCTTAGATCTCATAAAAGTTCTCTCAAATTTCTTGCATTTGCGAAAATTTCAGTGTCAGATTCAGTTTTCCGTTCCCAGTTAGTGCGCCATGACCACCGTCTCTCAAGAGCAGCCGCCTATTAATGCCCTGGAGCAAACTCAAGAATTGCCCATAACCACCGCCAGGACGACTACCACTACCACCGGGAATTTTTCCAAGAAAATCACTCTCGTCCCTCTTGTTTTCCTCATCTACTTCGAAGTTGCAGGCGGCCCATACGGTGAAGAGCCAACAGTACAGGCTGCAGGTCCTCTGCTTTCTATTCTCGGTTATCTGATCTTTCCCTTCATCTGGAGTGCTCCGGAAGCGCTAATCACTGCCGAACTCTGCACGGCTTTTCCGGGCAACGGTGGGTTCGTGATATGGGCAGAACGTGCTTTCGGTACCTTCTGGGGATCCCTGATGGGAACATGGAAATTTCTGAGTGGTGTGGTTAATATTGCAACCTTCCCTGTTCTCTGTATTAATTATATGGAGAAAATTATTCCATCACTCAGTTCAGGACTAACGAGAACGCTTGCAATCTTGATATCAAATATAGTGCTCGCAATCGTGAATTACATGGGAATCGCCATAGTTGGGTATGTATCAATCCTTTTCGGTGTAGTTTCATTAGCACCGTTTCTTTTAATGTCATTAATTGCTATCCCAAAGATCCGTCCACACAGATGGGTGAGTTTAGGTCAGAAAGGGGTTAAAAAAGATTGGCCTTTGTTCTTCAATACCCTGTTCTGGAACTTGAATTTTTGGGATAATGTTAGTACGGTGGCCGGTGAAGTTGATAAGCCACAGAAAACATTTCCAAAGGGTCTATTCATTGCAGTGATATTCACTTGTTTAGCTTATATAATTCCTCTGGTTGCCGTCACCGGAGCTGTTTCCGTTGATCAAAGGGAATGGGAGTCTGGTTTCATGGCAAATGCAGCGGAAATCATATCAGGGCCGTGGTTAAAGTTCTGGATTGAAATCGGGTCCGTTCTGTCATCAGTTGGACTGTACGAAGCTCAACTGAGTTCTTGTTCTTATCAGATTCTTGGAATGGCGGATACGGCTTTACTGCCCAGTTTTTTTGCAGTAAGATCAAAATGGTTCGGCACACCATGGCTAGGAATACTGATATCAGCAGGGATATCGCTTGGCGTTTCTTATCTAAGCTTCTCGGACCTCGTAGCTTCTGCAAATTTCTTGTACAGTCTAGGAATGCTGCTTGAATTCGCATCTTTCCTTTGGTTAAGGAAGAAATACCCGAACTTGAAACGCCCATACAGAGTTCCATCCAAATTGCCTGGCCTAATAGTAATGTGCCTAATCCCATCTGTGTTCTTGGTTTACATCATGGTTTTAGCCACCAAGACTGTGTTAATGGTTAGTGGTATCATGACGGCCGGCGGAATTGCATTCTACTTGTTTATGTGGCTGTGCAGGTCAAAGAACTGGTGCCTTTTCCGACATAATGTTGATTTTGCCGATGAAGAAGAAGAAGCAGCAGCAGCAGATCTTTGACTTTATTTTATTTTCTCCGCAGCTGTCGTTTGATGAAATGAAGGAACTTTTATTATTTCTTTTTTGAATAATTAGGGTTTTTTTTTTTTTTTTTTTAGGAGTTATTTTCGATAGAGCCAATCCTAATTTTTCTTTTTTCTTTTTTTCCTTTTTTTTTTTTTTCTGTAAGAAAGAGTCATCCATAATTTGTGAATACTTTGTTGGATGCTCATTGCTGAAATTCTACCTTAGTAATAAAGTGAGATTGAATTTGCTTATTTATCTCTTTCTTAAATAAATGTTTTTTTTTTATGACTTTTTATAATTTCTTATGAAATTTATATACTTTAATTATTTATTAATATAAGTTATTATAAATAAAATATATATTACATTTAAAGACGGGAATGTATACCTATTCGTCCATAACATAAAATATTTATTACATTTGAAGAGTGTAATTCAAGACAAGAATGCATACTTCCGTGTCTCGGTAGAAAGTAAAACTATACTTGAACTAATTCAAACATGGAATGTTTGAGATTGAAACCTAAAATATTGTTCAAACAATTTGACTCGTGAGTTCAAATTATATTTTTTTTAAATATAAATATAAATAATAAAATAATAATAATAATATATAATACTTTTTATATAATATATAAATATTATAATTTATTCGTTAATTATCAATTATAATCGGTAATATTGTTTGAATTTATTAAAATAAAAACATTCAAGTTTTAAAAAATATTTAAATTTATTTATTTAATAAATAAATAAATGTTAATCAAATATAAATAACTTTATTTATGTAATATTTGGTTGATAAAGTGTGACTTGCTTTTTGCCCTTTTTAAATACTTTAAAATTGCTTTTTTTAGTTAGTCATCATTACTTATGGCAAGTTCATGTTGAATAATTAATATATATATATATATATATATATATTTATTTATTTATTTATTTATTATATAAATAGAATTATTCTTCTATAAAATAAGTTATAAAAATCGAATGGAATTCGATACCTTTTGGTTGGATAAAAAGGTGTGGAAGAAGAATTAGGACAACATGAGATGAGTAAAGAATAAAAACATGACAAACTACATATATAGTTGGGATTCCTTTCCCCTTTTCTAAAGATATATATATATATATATTTTAATATGACTCGAATTTATAATATTTTGTATTTATAATTAAAGATATTAATACTTGAATAATAATAATATAATTTTTTTGTTAAATAAAAATATGCTTTTTAAATTTTTAGTTGAATAAAATTTAAAAATCATAATCATAATCATAAAAATTATTTTAAAATAGTGATTTTTTTTTTTTTTTTTGAGTACAAGCAAGTTCAAACCTATGATCAATCAGGGGAAGGGGAAACCTACATGCCACTGGGCCAAAGGGCTACTCGGCAAAACAGTGATAAAACGGTTATTTAGATAATATTTTTATTTTAAAAATAATATATTTAATTAATGGATAAAATAAATTTACCATTTGAGAGCTTTTTTCTCTTTTTTGAAAGTGTTAATTTTTTTTTTTTTTTAATTTGAAAATTTGTCTTATTAATAAAAAAAATAAAAAATTTCTGATTTACTAATATCAAGAAAGATTTTTTTTTTTTTTTTTAGGGTTTGCGTGGAAAGGAATTATTGTGCAAATTATTAAAGTGTGGGGGAATCTTGAAAAACAGATCTTTGCAGTTATCCTATTCTTTGATATCTTTCACATTAATGTCAGGTTTGACTTAAAGTTTCCGAGGCCCATCCGGTGCGCGTTAGTCAAACAGTGGATTTAAAAATAATATTAATAAATATATTAAATAAATAATTGTCCTTTTTTTTTTTTTGTTTTTTTCCCCGAGGCCGTTTGGAAGATCGTGAAAAACCCAGCTCCGGATCCGTCATCAATGTGGGCCCGTAACTTGTGATGCAATTATGTGCTAAATGTGACTTGTTAACAATTACTTAGGACTATTTTAATTGTATTAAAAATTTTTTGTTAAATTTTGTCTTAAATCTTTTGATAATTAACAATTACTTTGGATTCCTTATCAAAAAAAAAAAAAAATTACTTTGGATTATTTTAATTGTATTAAAAATTTTTGTTGAATTTAGTCTTCAATCTTTTGATAATTAATACGGTTGACTCTTTTTTTTTTTTTTTTTTTTTTTTTTTTTTTTTTTTTTTAATTTAGTAGGTTTCCAAAGAGTATGTGTATTTGGTTATTTCCATCACAAAATTTAACTTGTTTAAATAATAAATTTTGTAAATATAAAGACCTAAGATGACAATTAAAATGTATTTAATGGAGAATGGATATCCAATCTAGAGAATTCCCAATTTATCGGGTTAAACCCTCACCCCCATACCGTCCTTGCTCCCTAAACTATATATATATATATATATATATTTATAAAAATAAAATTATAAAAATTATAGTATCAAATAATTAATACTTGTTAAAGAATTATGATATTTATTTTGGTAAATATTAAATTAAATGTAAATGAATAAAATACTAACCATATCATATATTTTCTTCATTTATATAATATATATATAATCGTAACAGTCATAGTAATTATTGATTTTTTTTTTGTTTTTTTGTAAAAGTAAAACATAAATATTTTATCTTTTATCTTACAAAATTGATATGGTAATTTATATACGGTGAAAATTTCTCATGGTAAAAGAAATTCTCACAAATCCCAACACGCTACCATCTCTAGAGATAATAAATACATTTGTCTATTATACATTAGGAATTTATTAAATAAAAAAAAAAAAATAGACCAATAACACTAAAGCCACAAACATTAAAGACCCAATCCATCAATTTTCTTGAAAAAAAAAAAAAAAAAATCCTAAATTGACAATATGTATTTAAATTTGTATTTACATTTCATATCGTATCTTTTTTTTAAAAAAAAAAAAGAAAAATTAAGTTGTTTTAATAGTGAATTTATAAAATTGATGTTTAATTAATTAGATTTCGATAGATCTACTTACTTATTCTCTGTTCATTTTAAGGAAAAAGTCATCGAATAAGTTATTGTTGGATACCGAATTTGGTTTTACTATATGGTCTTTCGGAGAGGCTTATGATGCGTAGGATTGGGGGTTGTTTATGATGTTTGTAGGATTTTTCTCGTATTTTTACTTTACAGATGTGGGTTTGTAATAACAATAAGATCCTCACATATGCAAATAAAAATAATAACTCTGGTAATAATATTTTAATTATTTGATCTAACTAATTCAATTTGAATCACGATCTAAATGTATAGGGTGTATTTGGACAGCCACTTAATTAGAAAAAAGTATGTAAAATCTAACATTACTTTTTTCTATTTGAAAAATGTAGTATTGATGCTGGTTATAAGGTGTTGAAGTTGTTATTCGGATAAGATTTTGTCTAAAATTTAATAGGTTTAGTAGGTACGTAACGATGATATTATTATTTGAGTGTTTTTATAATTTTGTTTAGTTGACTGGTTGACCAAAGTGTTTAGTAGGTAATCGGTAAAAAAGTATGGGAAATAATATATCTATATAATACAATAATTTTCAAAGTTAAACTAGTAATAGGTGAAAAATAAGGTGGTAAATGTGGTTGCGTGTGAAAGTAACTCTATTATGTATAGGATTAACTTTTTTTTTTGTTAGAGTAAAGGAGACACATAGTTATTTGTGTCTAACAACTATTCAAATGGGTCAGAAGTTGTCTGCAAAAAAAACACAACTTTTTTTCCATTTAAATGGCTGTCCAAATACAGCCATAATTATTTTAATGATAATTGAAGTTGAACCTATGTTATAAAGTGTGTGGTGACAAATTAATTTAGTAGTGTTTAAAATTTAAATTAAGTAATATTTATATAGATATATATATATATTATTATAAATATCTCAATGATATTGTCTGTTTTGGTACACTTCAGGTGTACCTCACGGGTTTCAAAACACTTTATTTGAGTAAAGGGCTTCAAGCCCCTGCTTAATAACCACTCAGAAATATCTTAGGCAAGCGATGTGATAACTAATTCACAACATATATATATATATATATATATATTACTTAATAACTTGTTTGTTTTTGAAAAAAAAAAAAATTCCTTTTCCCTTTTATTTTTATATATATTTATTTATTTACTAAAACATGTTTTTTTTTTTTTTTTTTATGATAAAATATATTGAAAAAAAATGTTTGGGACTAAACTTGCCAACACTTCAAATGTTTGGGACTTAAACTTGCCAATCAACTATTTATAAAGGGCTTTTTGGTCATAAAGGACCAAACATATTAAATTATGTAATGTTTAGGATCAAATATATTGAAAAAAAAATATTTAGGACCAAAATTACCAAAACCTCAAATATTGAGGACTAAACATGCCAATCTTCCTAATTTATAATTTCTTTTTTTATTAAATTAGGACTACAATTAAAAATTAGTCAATGATATTATAATATATTAATTTAAATTTAACACTTGTTTTAAGAAAATAAATTTAAGGGTAGTTACAATCTGGGAGGGAAAAAAAAAGAAAAAAAAATGAAATATAATTTTCTGATTTCAAAATTGGAAAATATCATAATTGAAGATTAATTTCTATCTTTCTATATTTTTTTTAGAAGAAAATTTCCCTACTTTTTCAGTAATAAACGCACCCTAAATTTGAGTTAATAGATGATAGTAAGACTTCAAATGGTCATAAATGTAAATTTGAGTTATAATAAAAACGAAAATATCTCAAAAATTTCAATATATATATATATATCAAATGAGACTTAATTTTTCTTTAAAAAAAAAAAAAATTATATTAATGAACTACTCATTTCTTCCAATTTTTTCCATTCTATATTATTTCCTATTTGAGTTAGTTCTAAGATTTTAATTAATTAATGAAATTATAAATAACAAATATATATATATATATATATATATATATATATATATATTCAATATTTGTTATAGTTTTGGTTAATTAAGGAAATAACGCAAGGGTTCATATTACCCAATAGTTTAATCAAAGACTATCTAATTCGACTATCTAATTCTTCATTACTTTTTTATTTCAATCGTGTTTACTGAATTATTTGAAAAAATTAAAAAAAAAAAATCAAATTATTTTATATGTATGATGATAATTTTATCGGCTTTTTAAAAAGAACATTTAAAATTATAAATTTTTTTTGATGATTTTCGTAATAAAAAATAACTATATTACTAATTTATAAATTTGTTTAGGACTTAAAAATTTTTAAAAAATAATTTGGGACTTACCTCACCAATATAAATTTTATTTATGACTTTAAAACTTTATAATAATAATAACAATAATAATTTGAGACCTTATCTCGCCAAAATAAAATTTATTAAAACTAAACTTTCCAATTTTTCAAATATAAAAAGTAAAATAACTAATTTTTCAATTAATTCGTAAAATATTTAAATTTATTAAGTTTGATTTTAAATCCCATATTATTCTAATTCTAAAATTATGTCAATTATTATACTTCTTTAAATTAAACTGTCATCTTGCTTATCTTTCTAACTTATAATTCATGCATGAAAGGTTAAAATTTGAGTTAGTAGCATAATATTCATTTTAAGCTGTAATTTCATAAATATTATATATATATATATATATATATATATTAAATATGAGATCATGACAAGTAAATATAGCTTAACAACAAATAATTTAAAATATATTTAAATTCAAGTTCAAACAATTTTTTTTTTCAATAACATGTTATGTGTTATAAAAATTATTAAAAAATAAGATGAAAATAAAGTTAAAATAATAAAACAAAGACAATATAAGTGTAACTCTATTATATTTCTTATAATATATGAAGAGAATCATCTACCTATTTATAGGGATCAAATGTATACATACATATATATATATATATATATACACACACATATATTCCCCACAATCTTCTATACATAAATCCCCATTATTTTTTACATGAATAGGGGGTTACATGAGGGTTAATATTACATAGAGTAGTGGAGGTTTAATTACATGGAATATCAATGAACATACAAAATAAGGGATTTATAAAACTCCCCTTGGATGTCCATTGTATAAGGAATATGCCTCATTAAAACCTTATTAAGAAAAACCCAGTGGGAAAAAACCCTAGTGAAGGAAAAAGAGTACACCGTTCCTTGTACACTCCCCCTGATCATTATATAAGATCTTTGTAAC
>JAXGGT010000169.1:8716118-8744885 GCA_035583425.1 Marsdenia floribunda | reverse complement strand
TGTTTTATTTTTCTTAAAAGATAATTATATATATATATATATATATATATATATATATATATATATTAATGGTCCCATTATAATTAAATATAATTTTAAGGTTTTTTGTTTATTTTTTCTTAATTTATATATTCTTTTTAGTTTTATTTTTTATCAATTTTTATTTTTATATTTTTGTCTCTTCACCCCCAAGTTATTCTTGATAAGATAAATTAAAAAATAATTTTAATTGTAACTTTTTACTTATTTATTTTTGTTTTCTTTTTTTTTAAAAAAATTAACTCTATTATTATTGTTATTATTGTATATTTCTTTCACCGATTCATTACTCCTACATATGTAGATATATATATTATATTATATCTATTATATAAGGATGCAAATATTTATTATAGAAGATCTTTTTTTTTTTTCAATGAAAATACTGTTATTTTGTCATCATCTTTATTTATTTATTTACTTTATTTACTTTATCTCCTAATATTCTCAAATTTATTCAATTTTGTAACTTTTTAACTTTATCTTTTTTGTCTCTTTAATAAAAATGCATCCGAATGATAATTGAATTTTTTGTTTAAAAATATCAATATGTGACATTATGAGTTTATTTTTTAAAATAATAAATTTTATATTTTTAAATATAAAAAGTCTATACCAAAAAAAAAAAAAAAAAAAATACTCAATTCAAATATTAGTTTTAAAAACTAATTAATTAGATATAAATTAATTTTAAGATCAATTCATGAATCCAAAACAAAGTGATTGACGCAAAATGCTAAACAATGAATCCATCATTTCTTTGCATGCATTCTTTGAATTTATATTTGAATTACTTTAATTTATTTGCCTCTTTCTCTTCCTCTTCCTCCTCCTCCTATGTGGGATCAGATGGTAAGGGAAAGATTGTGTTTTTTTTTTTTTTTTTTTTGTAAGGAGTATGTTTGTGTCTTCTTGGGTTTAGGTTTTGGTTTGTAGAAGAAGACATCATAAAAATGATTAAGGTTATACCATACACGACATAAATTTATATAAAAACCATAATCACAAGAATTCAATTAGTATATTTATATCATATTATATATACATGAAGTTTACTATTTTTTTTTTTTTTATTTAAACAAAAATTTATGTTTAAAAATTAAAAATTTATTCTCACAAATTAAAAAATAGACTTTTATAACAAAATTTGTAAGTAAATTTTAATAACAATTTTATAATATATATATATATATATATATATATAAATGTATATATATATTATATATATTACCTTATATGTAATTTTATGATTGAATTTTTTATTTAAAAAAATAAACCAATTAAGTTGATAGAAATGTAAAGATAAAAAAATTTAAAAAATAATAATAATAAATTACAAAACTTAGATAAAACGTTTAAAATACTAATATATACATACATTCCACACTCTAACGTTAAGAAAAAAGATAAATATAATAAATTCTATATTTCTTAATTTACAATATAAAAATAAATATTTACATATATCTATATAAACATATTAATTGTCTTAAAATTAATTAGTTTCTTTAATAATGTTTGAATTAAATATTACTATAAATTTTTGTACATTTAAATGCAAATTTTAGTATTTTCTAAAGATACATTTAATTTAAATATGTTAATCAAAAGTGTCAAATATCACGTGAAATTAATTAATACCATATATTAATATTTTAAATACAAAAAAAAAATTTAAAGTCTATATGTATATATATTTTTTAAATATGATACATGAAATAAAATACTAGACCATGATATTATCTATGAATTTTTAATTTTTATATTGATATTGTATATTTATTTAGAGATTGAAATAAGGTTTTATTCAATTGAGTAATGTGGAAAAAATGGAGGATAGGTTAAAAAGTAAAGAAAAATAAATTAGAAGAAAATGAGGAAGAAATTAGAAAACACAAAATAATTCTTAAAAGACAAAATTTTGCAAAAGTAAAATTTAAGGGTGTGTTTGGATTTCCACTCAACTAGAGTTGAGTGAAATTTTTTTGTTCTCCAATAACCTGACACATTTGGATATCATTTTTTTAAAAAAATAAGTTTGTCTCCCTAAAACACACCTATAAAACATACCTATAAAATTTGTAGACCCACCTTATTTAAAAAATATATATTATTAATAAAATCACTCTTACACATTTTTTCCAAAACAAACATTCTCTTACACACACAATCATTACACCTATAAAACCTATATATTTAACCAAATACACCCTAAATCTCGTGGATGAAAGAGAAAAAAATGAAAAAAATAAAATGTATATATATACATAAGAATGAAAAAATATATATTAATATATCTAATATAAATCATATATACTTAATATTTAATAAAAAAATTAATAAATTATAAAAAGTAGTAAATATTAGATAAACCTGAGAAGATGAAGATATAAAGTCATAATAAAGTGAAAAATATATATAGTATATAAAAAAAAAAAAAAAAAAAAAATCAAATCCAAAAAGTTAAAGAAAACAACAAGAATGTCATTAGAAAAAAAATTATTTTTAGAAGCAAGACATGTAATCTAATATATAATAATAGATATATATTTTATATATATATATATATATTTTGAAATTGGAAGCATTTTTGTTTGGATAAATTTTATTTTGAGAAAAATAAATTAATGTGACCATATTATAATTATATAAAAAATTAAAAATACAAAATTAAAATTAATTTAATCAACTAACGCGCTATCCAATATACCTTATAAACTACTATTATAAATTTTTACTTTTCTGCATTGAATCTTGATTGACTAGCTTCTAACATGTGTTAAAGACGTTTAAATACAATCAATTATTAAATTAAATTTAAGTAAAAAAATAATAGTAACTAAATTAAATAATAATAATAATGATAGAGAATGTTCTTCCATGTAATCTAAATTAATACCTTAATTAGCCCAGTTGACAATAAAATTTATTTTAAATATGTTTTACACTTAGTCAAGGTTCTTTGATTTAATTTGAAAGTTAGTTGCATAATTTTACACTTGCTTTGTTGTTTTTTCTTTTTCTTATACTGACTTATAATCTGAAAACTAATTAGTATATATGTCGTTGAATCTAACTAATTTTACTACATTATCAGTAAATGGATCAACTGATGTAGAATAAAGAAGTATACTTATTTGTAGCAGATTGTGAAAAAAAAAATCTTATGCTCTTTGTCATTAAAATTCAATTATGTTATATATTTATTTAAATTTAGTCTCGAATATTATTATTTAATGTCACTAAATTAACTTTAAAGTTTAGGTGAATTGGTAAGGTATTCTTATAACTAAGTAAGATTGCATGTTCAAACCGCACTCACATATATAACTGTTTAAAAACTTGGACTGACATTACTATGAATGTAAATATAACTTAAAAGTTAAAAGTGTCACTCATAATTGAAAACATTTAAGATACCTGATGCACTAATAAAATAAAAATATAGGCAAATTGGCGTACGTAGTCCCTAAACTATGGTCATTTGGTGACATTGGTCCCTAAATTATGTTAAATTGTGTGAGATTAATCTTTCTGCTAAAAAGTTTTTGTTATTTTACCGTTAATTTTTTTTTTTGGCAAATTGGTGCAAATAGTCTCTTATCTTTTTTCGATTGATGCTTATAGTCCTAAATCTTTAATTTTATCTTTTAATGTCCTCTATGTTTTATTTGATTGGTGCATATGGTCATTCCGTTAAATTTTTAACAGTCAACCCTTTTTATTTTTTCATTTTTAATAAATTTCAAGGGCAAAATAGTCTTTTTAACTACACATCTCTCTCTCTCTTTTTTTTTTCTTTTTATATTCCAAAACAAAATCGACATTTTCACCCTCTATTCAAAAAAAAAAAAAAGAAAGTCGAAGATAATAAAATAAAAAAAAAGGCATGCACCACCTATTTAATTTTGTTATTTAATTTTCTTTATTAAATAATAATAGTTTTCGAATCTTTTATATTAAATAATCATTCAAAATAGAAAAATTGAATCTCCAATTATTTCAATTTTATTATATTAAATTTGAATCTTTTTTTTTTTTTTTTAATGGATCAAAATGTCCAAGATGATAATAATAATAATAACACCTAATGCATTATTTGGACTAATAAAAATTATATTCTTTTTATGTTGTTAGGGCGGTTGGGGATGATAAGTGAAATGGAGGTTAATTACTTGGATTTTCAGTCGTGTGTGGTCTTCTGTGATAGCTATAGTGCTCTTTCTTTAGCCGTGGGCAGTGGATAAGTAAGCAGACTAGGAATCTTTTATGGAGTCATACGTCGAAATAGTTTAAAATTTAAAATTAAAATCCCTAAAAAAAAGGAAAGTTTTTCTAAAAATCGTTGACATGTAATACAAAAAAATTGAATCTTTCTACATTAGAAAATAACTAAAACTTACTTATGGTAAATTTCTTATTCCCCTCTACTCGATTTATGTAGAAGTAGTTTCAAATATTGTGGATTCAAATTGGGAGTTCACAGTGTTCTCAAAATTTTACTTCTGAGTTTTACGAAATAAAAATCCTCCCTTTTTATTTTTTATTTTTATTATTGGAATAGAGGATAAAAATGTCGATTTTGTCCTTGGGTTATAATTTTTTTTTTTAAAAAAAGGTGAGATGTGTAGTTAAAAAGACTATTTTACCCTTGAAATTTATTAAAATGAAAAAATAAAAAAGGTTGACTAACAGTTGACCGTTAAAAATTTAACGGAAGGACCATATGTACCAATAAAAAAAATATAGAGGACATTAAAAGATAAAATTAAACATTTAGGACTATAAGCACTAACCGAAAAAAGATAAGGGACTATTTACACTAATTTGCCTTTTTTTTAAAAAAAAAAAATTGTCCAAGGAAATTTTAGTCATTTCATAATAACATTATACTAAAAAAAAAAAAAAGCCAACGTGTGTATATATATATATATATATATATATATATATGTACGGTGAAAAACAATGAGAGAAATAACTATATGTATATTTATTTGTATCAATAATATATTTTTCGTTTATATAATGTTATTGTAAAATAACTGAAATGCTTTTGAACAATTTTTTTTTTTGAAATTAACAGTAGAATAACAAAAATTTTTAATGAAAGGAACAATCTCATACAATTTAACATAATTTAAGGACTGATGCCACTAAAAAATTAATTCAAGAACCAATATCACAAAATGACCATCGTTTGGGGACGCCAATTTACCTAATATATATATATCTAAATTATTATAAATTTCATTTTACCTAAAAAAAAAAAATTAAAAATTGGTATTTTTGGAGTCTTACAATATAGATTTATAAAATAAAAGAAAAATGATGAGAGATTTTAAGAACTGAAAATAATCATTGAAAATGAAAGGAAAAACATTGTGAGGACTAGAATTGGAGTTTTGCCAAAAATTCAAACTAAAAAGGAAAAGGAAATAGTGAGTTAAATAACAATTTGGGAACCCCCAATTTGTTTTGGCATTTGCATCATCCGTCCAATCGAATACCGTTGCTTACCACTGAAGTCGATTGAAAACTGAGGTTTCTCTCTTCGCTCTCGCTCTGATTGATCTCTCTCTCCCTCAGTAGTATTCACGACTGCGCACGCCTAGTGAGGTGAATCAATTTACTGTTGATTTGTGGAAATAAGGTAAAATTAATTACGTTTCTCTGTAATTTGGGAACCTAGATCACGGGTTTTGAGCTTTTCCTCATTCAAATTGACGTTGTGACCTAGTAATTGTAGATTACAGATTCTTGTTTTACTCCATATAATGATTAGGTGCTCTTTTTTTTTTCCTCGTTGTTGTCTATGTAGGTTTCGTTTCTCTTACGATTTGATTGGCAGTTTCAATCTATCCTGAATCCACCTGGAATTTTGAATCGGCGAAAATGGTTTCTTTCGAAATGAATGATACTAAAAGTGAGTGTAGTTTGGTTTTATTTGATTTCCTGTGTATACTTGTGCGTAACAATTTTTTTTTTTTTTGTGGATTCTTGCTCGTATTCTTTTTGCGCGTTCTTTGCATTTGAGTTTGTCGGAACTGATTTAGGAAATTTTATTTGTAATGATTGTCAACATTAACCTTTTGAGGCACGCGGGATGGTTTTAGAATTACTCTTTTACAATTAGTGTAATCTGGTACGTAAATTTAGATTTGAATTATAGCAGTTGAGTTCTTGTTTGGATGTTTTGATGATATTATTTGCTCATTTTTTAACCCCCAGAGTATCTTTCCTCTTGCATAACTGAAGATTTAATTTTGACTAATTCTGAGTTATGCAAATGATGTTGTTGTTCTTTCATGTGCAGTTCTTCTGTTTGCCAGCACTCTGTATGCGCACATAGTTTTGTAACTGAGTCTGTATCCAGTTTTACTGCATTTCAGTGTAGTGTTACATGCTGCTTAAAGGAGTTTTACTCTCTTGGTCTTATTCTCTTATCTTATGTGGAGAAACTTGTGTTTGATGTGTCTGGTGCTGGAGTCAGGGAAATGATGACACGATAGAAGTATCCTGAGCTGCCAGCTCTGCTGATCATATGTTTGCACGTCAGTCTGATCTCAAAGCCCACATTTATGTCAAAATCTAATGAGCACTTGCTGGGTTGTGAATAGAAATCTATAACGTCCTTACTCATTTCTTGTTTGGCATAGCTTCACTTGCACTGTTTTAGTGTTCTTCCTTGTTCTGATGTCCATATTCTATACAGGAAAGTCTGTTTCCAGAATGTTGTGTCTGGCATAGACCTGTTTTTATCTTTTGTACTTGAGTCTGAGAAACGATGATTAGAAAGGAAGTTTCTGACACTGCTTGCCTAGCTGATTATCTCGTTGTATGCTACCACTCAGTTTTGTTATTGTTCAAGTAACACTTGCTTGAATAAACATACTAATAATATTTTATGTCTTTTATATATAAGAAATTTTTCAAGAAGAGGTTTTCCTATCAAAAACTATAAGGCCTTTTACGTCTTTTTTCAGTTAAGCTTTTGCCTCTCTTCCTTTCAAAAAAATTGAGCTTAAAAGTTACTTTAAAGATTTTTTCTTTAACTTCTTCCCTGTTATGTAAAAACAGAGATTGGTCTCGGGCTTACAGGATTTGGAGTCTTTTTCTCATTCTTGGGAATCATTTTCTTCTTCGACAAAGGACTAATTGCAATAGGGAATGTAAGTAAAATGGTTTCCTACTATTTCTTCATCTCTCATTCCTTTCTTATAATCTATATCCTCAGCAATTAAATTAAAATGCATTTTATTTACTTGATCAGATCCTCTTCTTCTCTGGTGTGATCTTAACGATTGGGCTGAAGTCATCTTTGCAGTTCTTCATGAAACGTGCAAATTATAAGGTTGGATTTGCTCATCTCTCTTGAAATGTAGCTGTTTTGTTTAACAACACCGTGGTCTCTTACAAGTTTAGTTGGATTCTTTACTGCTGGATAGGGAACAATATCATTTGGTGTTGGATTTTTCTTGGTCATCATAGGATGGCCTATATTAGGAATGATTTTGGAGGCTTATGGCTTTATTGTGCTCTTCAGGTGAATTGGACTCTTCCTGTCTTTTTGCTTTTCCGTGATTTTAATTATTTATTTTCCATTGTTCATCAGATATTTCTTTTTCCTTTTCCCTGCAGTGGGTTTTGGCCGACACTGGCAGTTTTTCTGCAGAAGATACCTGTTCTTGGATGGATATTTCAGCAGCCATATATTCGATCTGTATGTTTGGTTTTTCAACTTAGGGTTGTTGCATTATTTTTTCGTTGTAGATAAGCTAAGATTATTCTGGGTGAATGTAGATCTCAAATCAAGTCCTGGCTTGTGTCTTTGCTGCTCTTCTTTTTGCATATTTATTATATCCCCTGTTCCTTGTGGTGTAGTCCTGGTATTTTGTATCCAGTAATATATGTGTAAAATAGGTAACATAAGAAAGCATAAAAGTAATCCATGAATGAGTAATTTCTTGAAGCCATCATAACATTAGGGAAAACATTAACTGTCCTGTATTAGATATTGGGAGAAAATACAAAAATGCAATCTAATATGAAACAATTTCCCAAGTAACACCCCCCCCCCCCCCACACACACACACACACACAGAAAAAAATCTCTGAATCCTTTGACTTTCTGATGCAAGGGTCTCATGAAAGTTAAGCTAGCATAGTTCAGATTGATTCCAAATATTTCATACTTCTCTAGTAATTCAGAAACCCACTTTTTGTATTTTATTAGTACTTATTTCTCTTCTGGCATAAATTTGGATGCAATGGAGTGGTTATCATCTGATAGGAAAGTAGCAATGCTGGATTTGGTTTTTCATTTATGAGTACCTTTTTGATTTTTAGTTCTCCATGTGCTTGGCTAAATATTTTGCATTATTTAGTTTGGCAGTTAGGTCTATTAGTTCTATAGTAGAGTTTACATTTCTTTTAATCCATAGATAATGATGTTATCTAATATTTGAATTCAGTATGCTTAGAATCTCGTATTAGTGCTTCTGTTGTGTAGATGACCTATTGCCTCGTAATTATTTTCAAAGCTGTATTGATTTTAAGCCCCATCAAGAAGTCTATGATTTCCGATTCAAGTATCTTTAACTACATTTCTGCAAGCTCCCAATTTTTGAACAGTGCTTGATTCTAGCCTTCTGCCTTCTTTGAAATATTGGGAACAGTTGTTTACTCATAAATTTAGTTTATCTTCTTGATCTATCATGAACCTTTTTTTTTTTGGTTCCCTTTGGCATTTATCTTTATGATTACTGTCTTGGTTGTGTGTTTCCAAAGAATGTTTGACACCTCCTGCTAGAAATGTGCCAAAAGAACAGGAAAACGGGAAAGTATGTGCATGACATTGTAAAGTGAAGAGCTTGCCCTAAATTGCTAGTAGTTTTTCTTAAGCTGCAGAAAAAATGAAAAAGAAGGCTGTTTTAAAGTTAATAGCATCAACGAGCAAAAGTTGTTTCTAAAAGCACTTCCTGCGTAGCATTTTCAAGAACAGGTGTTTAACTTCTTTTTTCTTTAAAATAAAAAAAAAAAAAAAAAAGAGAAAAGCTAAAAGGAATTTAGAACATCTCAAACAGCTTTTGGCTTAGGAAGCAACTGAATTCAGGGCTAAAAATATCTGATCAGATATTTTTCCCATTGCTTTTCTATGTTGTGTCTAGGAAGTGTTTGCCGTGAAATAAGTCCTAATTCATCTGAATCTTATATGATATGGGATGTGATTCAACTACCTTCTACCTTACCATGAGTATATTCTCACTTATGTTGTCTTCAATCATATGGCTCTACATTGAAGTCTGAGACGAGATAATCACTTCTTCAGATGGTCAGTAAATGTAAACAATTGAAGTTTTTGACTTATATTCTGCAATCAATTCTAGAACACTTTCTTAGGCGCAAGTGCCTTCCTCTAGAAGTTATTTAGATGAACTAATGGATTATTTGTGATTTTAGTCCTCAACATTTCTCCCTTTGGTATGTTATATTTCAAACTTTTCTTTTTAGGTTTTATTAGGTATAAAGGACCTAACATGCAAAATTACAGGTTAATTCTTTGTCTAAAAGGACTTAAATGTCAAATGTTAAGGATTTAAAAAATTAAAGAAAATAGTTTTGGACCAAATATACCAGAGTATCAAATGTTAGGACTAAAGTTAGTAATTCTCAATAAATTTATTTTGGTTAGATTGTGGATTGGACGTAGATGAGAAGAATTTGATACTAATATTGGAAGCACTGGCAAGAGTTTTATGGACGTTCAGCTGTGTTGGGATCTAGAGTTTGAGTTCCTACTAAAATGAATGACTGATAGATACTGCTTTCTACTAAATTGAACTGCAGGGTAAGTTTTAAGACAGGAATTAAGGGTGTGTTTGGATGGCAACTGAAAATGAAAAAAGTAACTGGAAAAAAAGTTAAAAAATAAGTGATATTTGAGTTTTTATTTGGAAAATAATAGGTATAATGAGGTGAATTTTATTCCTGAATTATTTTTCTTGATTTTATGTTTTAGACCTTTTGAGCCAATAAATTTGGAATAAGTGATGTCGTGTGTCTAGCCACATTAGACTCCACTTTTTTCACTTTAAAACATATCCAGATAAAGTTTTTTTTTTTTTTTTCCCCTTCTCTCTCTCTCTAAATGGCCCAAATTAGTACATTTTTAAGAAAGAAATTAAAAAAAAAAAAAAAAAAAAAGCAATCCAAATAACTTATAGCATCAGAAATCAAGCGGTTTTTGTATATTTGCATTTCTTTGGAAATCCAAATAGTTGCCAACCATGAATAACACAAGAAGGTAAATTAAGAGTCAATACCTTATATTAATGAAAATAAATTATTTATTTGCTAGATCTCTCTCTGTGGATATTCTTTGCCTGAAATAAGGTGCAACAAGCATGTCACTTGTCTTTTATTCTACCATTCTCTATGCAGCTGTTATTTTCTTTATTTATTTATTCCTAATCCATATTTTAGATATTTTTTTACTGAAAGTGTTGAAACTGGTAAGAAGGAATTCTTATTTAGCAAGGGAGCATGATTCTGGCTGTCAGATCTCTACTTAATGGATAAGTTTATCAGTGTTCTTGTTTCAGCATTTTATGCTAAATATTAGCTCTTTCTTTGACTTCAAAACCCTCTCTTTCCCCTCCTTTGCAGTTCTTTGATCGTTATCGGGGTAAAAGGGTTCCTGTGTAGATTTCGTCATCAAGAAGTGCTGATGAGAGCAGTTGACCCATGTAAAGTGCAGAAATGGTCTAATTTTCTGTTATCGCTCTGCAATGTAATCCACAGTTCCCTATTGCAATTCATTTTTGGCCCTTTAGATGTCTCTTGGAATGATCCATTATTTCCAGGATCTAGATTCCTTTTTATTCTTTTTTATTTCGAATAGCTAATTGATCTTGAAAGGATTTTCACTTGCTGCTATAGTTCTTTTGTCAATATGTAAGCTTGTTTGATGCATTACATTTTGAGCCACTGTATACAAACTAAAACTAATAGTTTTTACAGTTTTGTAAATGCAATTTGTTCTAATGTACCTGTCCCTCTCATCTTGACCATTAATCCTTGAGGCATTTTCTAGCGTCCATAAGTCAAGTTATTTTCTTCATTTTCCTGCGTCAGTTGCCTATAGAGTTCAAAATACTAATTGAACAATTTTTGAAGGTGCTCTGCAATATATATGCAAAACGACCATTGAATGTCAACATGAGATCGCTGTTTTGGAGCTACATGTTTCCTTTTCTTTTTTAGCAAGTTCACCCTTATAGTGCAACCCGTACATTCTATATAATCCGATTGTGGAAATATACAATCCAGAGGCAATTTCATTTTGCTGGAACAATTGGTTACAATTGTGAGGATCATAATATTATATATTTGTTACTATGCACAATGAGCCAATGACTTGCCTCTAATGATGCACAAGAGAATGTGCGTATGTGGACACACAGGTAGTTATCTTTGTTTCCAGAACTGTTTCTAACAAAATGCCGCTAACTAAATACAGGTTTTAACTAAACATACTGCCTCGATCCATCTTCTTTCTTACTGTGCAGGTTGTTTCTCTGATATGGAGTCTCTTATCTCAAAAGTCAAAACCCCCCAGAAATTCCAAATTCCACAAACAAGTTTTTTCAAAGGCAAGTCTTTCAGTACATTGTGAAATGGTCCTTTTATGTAACTGATAGGCAAGGACTTAAAACTACTATTTGAATTCCACATACTTGCACTAAATATAATTTCTAAATAAAATTATAAAATTCAATCAGATACATTATTGAACAGTCACCAAAATCAAATACATGATTTATAATTCAAGTTTTACAGGATATGCATATATGTATCCTCCTAAGAGAATAATATTTCAATTAACAAATGCAACCAGTCGTAAAATGACATGATTACATCTTACTCAATATCTTGAGCTCCTGCTTCAACTGATTCCTCAATACCCTTCTTAATAACTTATTTGATGCTGTCCGAGGAAACTCCCCAACAATCTTCACAAAACTCACCTATCCATTCATCAAATGGTTCAAAGTTACAGCCATTAAGCACAGAATAATTTGGATATCCAAACTGATAGCAGATATTAACAAAAAATTTACTTCAGTTACTGTCTGCTTTCTAGCATTTTATATTATATTGAGGATGCCGGTATATATATCTTTCAGTTTTAGGAATCTAGAGAAACTTGTGCATCTATAGGTCTACTACTTATGCTTTACTGCGTGTGAATTGCATGTCTTTAAACTGTCTAGGATGCTTATGCAGACACTGCTAGATCAAGCATCAGATGTTAACATCCCAGGTAGTCTCTGGAAAGGGAAAAGAGGAAAAAAAAAAAAAAAACCCAAAGAGCAGAAGAAGATCATTAATTGAGAAAAAAGATTCGACCTTGAATAGAGGGTTTAGGTTTTTCTGGATGGCTTTTGAGAATTTCATCTTCAGTATATCAGCCTGCAAGTTAAATCCTTCCTTCAGAACAACAAATATAGCTAACTGCTCAGGGCCTCCATTTGGTGGTGCACTGCTGACTGCAGCAGTTTCCAGGATACCATCATCAGCCGAGTTGCATACTCGCTCGATTTCAACTGAACTTGTCTGGTGTGGGGAAGGAAAATGAACCAAACAAAGTTAATTGATGTTTGAAATCATGCTTCATCTATTGCTTTGCATAGCAATCCATCTGAACAAGCTAATAATAGCAAGCATGTCTAATACAGAGTTTCATCATCAACTTAATGACACTCAACGAAATTGTGTTTTGAGCAACTATTTGAAAGAAGTAAGAGAGGAAGATGGATTTACTTACCTTTATCCCACCCAAGTTCATTGTGTCATCTGCTCTCCCTTGTACAACCAAAAATCCTCCAACAGTTCTTTTAAGAATGTCACCATGTCTCCTTAGTTGCTGAGGATCATCTCATGAAACACAAGAAGCATAGTGACTCTTTAAGTTCGTTGATAAACCAGTTCTTTTATGTATGTCTAGGTCAATGGCAAAGCATAAGGTTTAATGGAGATGTTTCTGTGAAGCGCTGAGAACAAATAATGAAAACCCTTAATTTCTAAATGTGTTCTACATCTCCAAGTTGTTTTACTTCCAATTTTAAGCAAACATAATAAGAAAGCTTAAGTAGTAAAACGTGTGTCAAATATAGAGAACTACATACCTTTCCTCTGTACATAGGCATTCCTTCAAAATACACCTTCTCATGATCAGCATTTAGCAGTCTATCAGTTGCTCCCATATGAAGAGGAAATAACCCCACTTCACCCACACAGGCTTCATCATGTGGCTGTTAAATTGTTGAAAAATCCACATCAGAAAGAGTGAGCATGATCTGGAATGGAAAACAGTAACTTTCTTCTTCTAAAGAAAACAAAACACGGTGCAAAAACATTGCAATACCAGCTCTAGGAGTCATTTGACATGTGATCTAATTTGAGTAGAAAGAACTTAGCAATACTCAAAAAAGATGATAGTAATACAATACAGCTCTGCCTCTTAGGAAATGATTAAAGATATAAAACTTTCTTGTAGGCTGTTGTAGTATAGAAAAAAGTCAGTAAGATGGCAGATAAAGCTCTTACATGTGGAAGTCCATCTTCATTGAGAATGACAAAGCATGCTGACATTGAAGCAGAGCTAAATGCTGCAAAGGCTTGTGGTTGCAAAGGATTTCCTTGGATATAAGATGATGCAAGCTCAGTGCCTCCACAGCATTCAATGATGGGATTGTAGTAAGACTTGGATGAAAGCCAAAGGTCATCATCAACATTTGATGCTTCTCCTGTAGAAGCAAACATCCTGTGGAAAGTCATTTTTGATATTATTATCAAAAAGATTGTGGAGTTTTTTCAACAATTAAATTATTAAAATTTTAAAAGAATACTTTATCTTTGTCCAATTTAGGCCATCCATACACGTTGTACTCTTCCATGTCTTTACCAAGCTTGGAACAGTGCCCAAAATTGTTACTCCAGCATCCTGATAATGCAGAGAAAAGAAACTCAGAACAGAAATTGGGATTGATCTAAGAAGTATTAAAAGAAATCCATAAACTGAAACAGCAATTTTATGAGCAACAGGTAGCTACAGTGCCACTACTATCATGTAACGTATTGAAATTTATTGAAGTATGTCTGGCCAAGACAAGATCACTGCATTGTAATTGGTGGAAAAGCATTACGATGCTACCACCATCATTTAAATCCAGTTCAGCTTTGTCTGGAGAAGACAAGCAAGCTGAGAAACCATATTTCCTTCAAATGTTTTAGAAAATGCAGCACCTGAATGAATTTCCCAAAACCGCGGCCCAGTGGGGATCCATGATAAAGAGCAAGAGTTGCACCAGTCAGAAAGCACGAATAAAGCAAAATAGGACCCATAACCCATCCTAAATTTGTAGGCCAGCAGAGTACATCTCCTGCCTGAATATTAACATGTGCCCATGAGTCTGCAGCGCAGCGAATTGGTGAAAGATGTGTCCATGGTACAGCTTTTGGATCTCCTAAAAACCAGAAAGAAAAATATTGTATATAGATATGAAACCTTGAAAACAAAATAATAGACGGAAAAGGGATCTTAGAGAATATTAAGTTTATATGTCAAAATAAAGAACTTTCTGACCTGTGGTTCCTGATGAAAACAGAATATTGGTCACAGAATCTATAGGTTGATAAACTGGTGAAAAATTATCCGAACTGTCAAAACAGAAATCATGGTCAAAATTAATATCCATTACAGGTATTTAAAGGCTTTTTAGAGTCCTTTTTACTAGAAAAACACACACAGAGAATGTATTCTGAAAAGAAACATTTCAGAGAGAAAAAAAAAATGCAATAATACCGTGGAAGGTCATGAACAGTAGAGAGGAACTCGTTCCATGATATATCTTGGTGTCTTAACTGAACACTTAACTCCTTTCCAGCTGCAGAAACTACAATCACTTTGTAGGGAGCAGCTTCTACCACTCGACTGCAAGAAAACTTTTAGTATGATAAATAAATAAAGGGAGTTCTCTCATAACACTTTTATGGCAAGTCACCTCAAAGCTGTCAACTTTTATAGCTAAAATAATTATCAGAACAGTAAACTATCAAGAATTTGAATGATAACAAAGATAGAAAAAGAAGATAAAGAAAGATCCTCAACATTCGATACCAAATTCAGAGGAGGGAGTGAATGGATAAAACACTCTAGAATGTGTAGTCAGGCAAACACAATAAGCCAAAATTAGAAAAGGGGAGAAATCAAATAATTCAATATGAACTACTAATTTGTATAATCTCTGTCATAATATCTTTGTTAAGTTTCAGTTTATATAATTGAACCAATAATTTAATTGGAGGTTGACAAGTAATATGAACTAAGACATATTCAGCCTTAGAGAACACTGTGGAACCTAAGGCAGTTTCAGTTCAGAAAGAATAGGTAATAACCAACTGATCATAGTTCAGCAATGTTTACAAAATGAAAATGCAATAACTACACGATCCATAGAGTGTTGGAAGAAGCCTTCCTTATGGTTTTGAAGTTAAATTAAGTAGCATTGATTTCAAAAAAGAAGATTATTTTTTAGTAAAAATAATTGCCTTGGTGCACAAAATAAAACTCACAGATCAGCTGATACATTTGCATGTACAATCTTAATTGTTGATGAATTGGGGAAAAAAAATAAAAAATAATTCTTACCTGTATAAAGGAAATCTTCGACCACCTCGTAGTATGAAATCCTGAAATTGTTCCATATATGCTAGATTAAACATGCAAATTGTAAAGAGAAGGAGATTTCTGCTGCAACTTTATCACCAAGTATTGGTACACACAGTATATTTGGCAGAAGAGGTTGTTGAATAACATGAAAGTTTTTTACTTTTAAATTGCCCAGAAAACAAGGAAAAAATATCATCTGACAAGTAGCAAACTATCCAGAAATAACTAGAACAAGAAGCAGTCAAAACTTGCGTATTGTTTAACAAGCTGCTTACCCCATACCAGTTAAGCTTATGTATCTTTTACCTCACTCCCCAAGGAACCACCTTTTAATCATTTCTTTCAAATATAAAAGCTCATCCTATTGATGAAGTCAGCCAACCAGTGGTTACTACCTTAAGGTCCCATGCACAGATTTTGTGAATGCAAACAAATAGGACACAAGTAAATACCTGAGTAAAGATGGCCTTTGCTTTAGACACCCGTAATCGAGTTGCAATTTCCTTAGGTGCAAAACTGTCAGCAATGGAGACTACAACAAGTCCAGAAAGTACAATTGCCAGATAAATTATTACTGCAGTGACAGTCATTGGCATGTCAACAGCAATTGCATCCCCCTTTGAGAATTGTGTATTTAGAGCGTGTGCAACTAACCTGTGAATGATTGAATTCCAAAAGCAAAGGACTTAATGAAAGAGGGACAACAACAATCATGTATGTCGGGAGACATAAGTTTTATCATACATATATATATACAGGCCTCGAAAACAGCTCAGTCCAATGCATTGCATCTTCAGGCTCAAAAATTTTAGAAAACCAAGTTTTTCTTGGTTCACCAGCAAGCCAGTTGTATCAAACGAATAATCAAGCAACTAGTAACTAACAAACTTCTATAACTAAAATTTCATTAAAAAATGATGATAACCAAGAAAACATTACATGACTTGTTCTCTCAGCTCTTTTAGTGTCATTTCTCTGACAACATCATCACACTCCTCATCTCTCCAAACAATAGCAACACTGTTGTCCAGCTTCTTATTGTTTGGCATCAAGCAACACTCAGCAATGTTCATAACTGAACCAGGAAACCATGTGCCTCCATGTTTTGATTTGTCAGAAGTGTCAAGAATGCAGGTTGGGGCCTTAGAAAAGCGAATTGAGAGCTCATCCACTATGATAGACCAATAGACCTTACATAGGAGAAGTACAGTTGATATTTTCAAGTTAGAAGGAAAATTTTGGGCAAGGAACTCAAAAGCAGCCCCAAAAGGCTTTACATACGAAGGAGATAGATTGAATGGAAAATAAGATACTAAGTTTTGGTTATAAGTTAGCATGAATATTAAAAATGAAAAAAAAAAAAAAAAAAAGGGTACTTGCCTCAGGATGTTCAACAGAGAATTTATGAAATTGTTTAAAACTTGTAATTGGATCCTTGTACACTGCTCCAAGAAGCTTAGGACCGTGAGTTTCCATCAGTCTTCCCAAGTTTGTACATTTAGATTGATATCTGCCAATAAAATTGAACATGATGAGATGGAATGGTGAATCAAATAACCAGAGGTTTAATGTGGAATACCTGATGAGTTTTTACAGATAAAACAGGATAATGCAAGAAGCACGTACCTAAATATCTATCTTTCCAAAAGTTCTGTCAGGTATCCGGTAAAATATCTTCATTACTATTAACACTAGTGGAAAGTAATAGTTTTCCTCTTTTCTTTTTAGTCTCATTTAATGTAAATGAATATGCCATTCCATCCAAGAGTAAATTTATGGAATGAGAACATCTATTCTAGACAAAGGCTGCACTTCCCCCACCACAAATGTGATTATACCAAAAGAATAAGCCACCAAAACTACATATTCAAACATGAAAACAATATTTGCTCAACTGTAATTTCAAACTAGAACAGTTCTTCAACCACACCTACAGATGAAAATTTAGTCGAATTAACTTATTATTAGTTCAATTTCCCAAAATGCACAAAAGATTCATGACTAAATATCAATAACCAAAGGAGAACAGCCAAAGTTCCGACTTTGATCAGAATTTATCCCAAAGCAGAATCTTCTAACTATTTTTTTCCCCAAGTAACTTGTATCACTTTTTTCTCCAAAAATTCAATTCCTTCAAATCCACTAAGTGAGTACCACACATTTACCTTAAATATACTCATTTTACTGGTTTTTAATTCAGATTAAAGGTTAAAAACAGTTATTGGTGTATATATATATATATATATGTATATATGTGAATAACATCAAATTAAAACATTACAATACACACTTTGTAAATTCAATACTCTCAGAAAATAAAACAAAAATTTTCACTTCAAAAAAATACATGTAGATGGATACAAGTGTCTGAACATGAATGAGAAACGGAAAATTCAAGAACTTTGTAGAACACTTCTTACAGGGAAGGAAACCAGTAGAGAGGAGGCCCATTGACCGACTCATCGTAGTCATGATACACAGAATAGTAAACAAGCTGGTGCAGAGTATGTGGGTGCCATGGTTTCAGCAATCTCCGACTTGTGAGTTCACGCCATAGCTCCTTAGCCTTCTTAGGTCCCAAAGAATCAAACCCAATCGCTCTATCATCATCACCAACATTCTTCACCTTAGCAATTGAATCTCTGAGTTCACTGTAAAACCCTTTTGCCTCCTCAAATGTTAGACCTGCCCCCACCAAATCTTCCACTCCCACTTCAATTATGCTCTTTCCCACCATTTCTTTTGTCCTTTCTCTCAAGTCTAAAGCCACAGACAAAGAGAACTGAAAATTCTCCCACAATATAAATTATCCACAGACATAACTTTTATACTCCCAGAATTCTTTTCATTTTTAACCTCTCAGCTAGGGGATATCATACTAAGAAATCAAGTCTGAAGAAAATACATAAGCTTTAACAGTTTCTTGAAGTGTAAAATGAATTAAGGATTGGGTGACAAATAAAACTAAAAACTAAATAAATTGAGTCATACACATATATGATTTTAACTCCTTATTTTTGGGTGGGAAATTGTATTTATTGTGATTGAAAAAGAAATCGCTGCAGCTAAACTGGTAGCTGAGCAGGGTAGGATGAACAGGGAAGTAAGTAATGGGAAGGTTAGGTAGGTGGAGCATCGTTAAAGAAGACAGTGACTCATTGGTAGTTAGTTAACTAATAAATAAATGTTTTATTTTTGTTCTTTAGAAGCGCTTTTATTTTTATATTATATGTCAAGAAATTTGAAAAATTATGAATTTAAAATATAATAGCGATAAAAATATTTTAAAATTTTTAAAAATAATATTGTATAATCTCTAAAGATCTTTAATGTTTATCTAATGGATAATTATTTAAATAAAGTTTTATTTTGAAAAATATAAATTATTTTAAATATGAATTTAATAAAAAAAAAAAAAGAAAAAAGAAATTATGAATTGGATAGAGAATTAAATATAAAATAAATTGAAAACAAAACAAAAAGGGAAGAAGATTATGGGCCAATTGAAAATTTTCAGACATTTTACAAAGCCCTAACAAATACTGTCTCCTCCAAAAACGAAACCTCTGTTTCTGCTGGCGCCGCCTTCGATGATCAGGTAACTCTCTCTCCTTCTCTCGTCTTCTAAATCATATTGCTTTCAAGGCGTGTAATAATATAGTAAAGGAATAAGTCATTTCTTGATTAGGCAATGAGATTCTGTGAGGCTGTTTCCAATCGTTCGAAATTAGACACTTTGCTGAGAGGGAAATTTCACCTATGGTATTTGTTTTCTGGCCGACCTGGTTATATAGAACATAGTTTCTTCTGTTTCCATACATAAAGATGGCTATAAATAGAGTAAATTCGCTGCTTAAAACATATAATAAAAAGAGCTATGAATAATGTGGGTTTACCTCTGAATGGTTCCGGAGATGAGTATTTTGTATTCAGCTCTTAGATAATTAATTAAGTTAGTGATTCTTTCTTGCTATTGTTGCCTTCCCAGTTGTTTTGTTTGGTTCTCTGGTTCATTAATTTTGCACAAAAAAAAAAAAAAAATTAAACCTTTAAGTTGAAGACGTAAGACTAGTTGAAATTTTTTAAAATTTGCAGATTTTGGGTTATCTTTGCTTGTTGCCGACTTAGAATTTTGAAAAGGAAAATGGTGATCCTGAAATTAATGGAATGATGAATACGGGATTTGAAATGGTTGCTCTAAGTTCTTAAGAAATTTGATGTGCAATCAGAATTTTTTTTTTTTTAACATGGAACTTAAGTTTAGAACCGTTTAATGATTGCTATAATTATTGCAGGATCAGGTGCTTTAACTAGAAATCACAATGAGGTTAGAGAAGTGTTGGTTCTGTTCATCTACCATATATCCGGGACATGGCATACAGTTTGTGAGAAATGATGCAAAGGTAGACAGTTTTACGTTCCCCCTTATTCTCTCTACTATCAATTGAACATATTCCTGCTTGATGGTATAGTACAGTTTGTTTGAAGTGCCTTACATGCAGTATATTATGTAAATAAACTAGGAATTCAAACCCTTTGCAATCAGTTAAAGATGCATGAGATCTGTGGAGCTTATTTATGTTATTTATTTGGTTTTGCTCAGACCTTATTCGCCAAAATATGCTTCTAGAACTAATATCTGAGCTTCACTTATTTTATCAACTAAAAATTTGCTTTGCTTGATGAACTAGACATGATATGCTAGGTAATGAAATTTGGCCAAGATCATGTCGTGGTTCTATTCCCAAGATGTTTTCACTTGTTAAGAATTAAGATTGCTTCCTTGACCTTCTGATATGTTGCTACAAACACTGCCTAAGCTCCCCCAACTTGTGTATCTGCAGATCTTTAGATTCTGTAGATCAAAATGTCACAAAAACTTTAAGATGAAGAGGAACCCTCGCAAGGTGAAATGGACCAAAGCCTACAGGCGTTTGCACAGCAAGGATATGACACAGGTGAACAAAATTATGTTCCTGCTTATTTTGCTCAAACAACTCTCGCTCCTGCTTGGGCCCCTTTTCATCTTTCACTCTCTTTGCTTTTTCTTTAATCCTTTTGTTAACTCTAAAACCAATGGCGCTTTTTATTTCTGGTTTGAGTTCATATTTTTAACTAATGTTTCAAACAATTTATAGGATTCAACATTTGAGTTTGAGAGAAAACGGAATAGGCCAGAGCGATATGACAGGAATCTGACGGAGAACACTCTCAAAGCCATTAAGAAGATTACTAAAGTTAGAGCTGACAGGCAAGACAGACACATTGCTAATAGGTATGCCTCCATTAATTATTTTCTGTGATTCTACAATATATGTTTATTTAACCAAATTTTTATTTTCCATCCTGGTGATAAAATGAACAGAATGAAGGGAAAGAAAGCACAGCAGCTGAAAGAGGCAAGGAAGGAGCTTGACCAGAGCATCCTTCTCATTAAAGCACCGTCAGAACTCCAGCAAGAGCCATCTCTCACATTGACAAAAGTCAAGATTTCCCTACCACAAACAGAAGGGAATCTTATGGAAGAGTAAATTATATCACTATAATGTCCTCATGTTCTTATAATCTCTGCTACTCTCAAGCCAAACAGATTCGTTGGCATATAAATGTTCATTCAACTCAAATTGGAGTCTGTATACCCAGGCAATTTTGGTTTAGGATTTCAGTGTTTATTGTTCAATCCAGACCATGATAGAATTGGAGATTTCTTTGTTGCTATATTAAAATTGTTTAGGCACACTTGTAAGTTCTGACATCCAGTTGTTACTTTTTGTTATGCATATGTGTTGTAGTTTAAAACTAATGTGCCATTTTTGATTCACTGAAAAGTAATGTGGAGGACGCATCTTCTGTGGCATTTGGCCAAATTTGTAATCCACGGTAGTAAAAGCAAATGCTTTGTGTCCTGATTTCTTTAAAGAGGGCACCTTAAAAAAGTTGCCTGATGACCCAAAAGAAAGGAAAATTTTGAATAGTCAATTACTAAAATTAAACAAAAAAAAAAAAAAAAAAAAGCAAAACAAAAAAGAATTAACCAAATTATATTGGCATCTAATAGGTACAATTCCTATTTCCTGAATGCTACAATGTCTCAAACACATTCACACCGGCCAGGATCAGAAGCAAATATGCAGAAGACAAAATGGCAGCAGCAGCAGCCGCAGCCACTTGAAGTCTTGAACCTCCAGAAGATGGACCCACGGGTCCCAAGGCTGGAGGTGGAAACTCACTGCCCTTGCTTGCATTTGAACTGTTCCAACAACGTGATGATTGCATTAGTAAAATACAGTACAGAAACAGAAATTAATTAAAGAAGTTGAAGAGAGAAGATTTAGGCATCTCAGTTCTCACCTTGCACTAAATAGACAAGATCCATAACCTGCAATGCAGAACACAAAATCTGTCACGAAAAATGTTTTTATATATGTTTATGCGCATACGAGGAAATAGGCATCACAAACTGGCCTGCAAACCACCATACACAAACCAATATCCACCCACATTCACATTCATATTCACCAATCTATCAGCAAATCCTACAATTGTCAAACCCAAGAAAATTGCCTAAAAGGCCGAAAGATGCAATTCTATCACTGTACATGTTCGATAGAAATTTTAAAATAAAACAGAAGAGATGCTGCAGAGAACACTATAAACCATCTACTAACTACATATTTAAAATCAACACAATTGAAACAATGTTTTTCAAAGAATAAATTATTAATAAAGGACCATGAAATTTGGTGGAGAAAAAGAAAATGAAAATGAAATACACACAAAGAAAGCTTTTTGACTTTATCAAACAAATGCAAGAAGGGATACTACACAGAGAAAGTGGAAGAGGAATAACAGTAAAGCACAAGTTGAAATGCAAGAGGATGTGCACTTACTAGGATCACGAGTCGTTGAAATTGCCGTGCCACCAAAGTCACATGTTCCCCCAAAGCTGTGCAGTCTCTGGTAATAATCGTTATAAGCATAAGAAGCATGATTTTGTAATGTATCAGGAAAATAACAGGGTTGCCCTTCCTGAATTGCTGTGCAATTGGCTTGTCCAGGTCCACAAGCCCAATTGATTCCATCTTGAAGTTTCTTAGGATCAGCATCTTGTTTTGCAATGCAAAAAGCAGCTGAAGAGTTCAAACTGGCATTACCTGAAGCACCTAAATCAATGGGATACACAGCAGATCCATTTGTAAAAAAGATACCCCAGTTTCTCTCTGATACAGGCCCTGGTCTCTTGTCCTCATTGAACAATTCATATATGTATGTATTTATTGGAATGTCGGGCAGACTGGGAGGACCTGAATCATTTGAAACACGGCGAATCAAGTTATTGTTAAATGTTTCAGCATTTTTTGTAGTGGCATCTGGTTCCTTAGCACCACCAAACCATGGCCAACCAGTCTCTGTCACAACAATTGGGATCCCTGAAAATTTGAATGCTGAAATGGAGTTGTATGTAGCATCTACCATAGCATCAAACATGCTGGTATAGTGAAAGAGGGTGTTTGGATCAACAATTTCCTTGACTGAGGAGAGAGGCTGAAAAAGAGCATAGTCAATTGGAAAGATCCCACCGCTATTAATGTAGCCATAGTAAGGATAAGCATTTAACATGTAGTAGGAATTGGTGTTCTTCAGAAACTGAAGAATCTGATAGATTGTGGAGTTCCATGTAGAATTGAAAGCAGCAGTAGAAGGAGGAAAAGGTTTAGGGATCACATCCATTGACTGCGGGGTTGAAATTTTGACTTGATAGTTTAAGTCTGAAGCAACTAAGGCTTTATGTAGATAATTCATAGCTGGAACCAGTATAGGTGCAGCATTTGGAATTGAAGTTAGAACTTCACTTCCTACAGCAATAGCTGTAATATTGGTTGAGGGTACATAAGCTGCAACATTTTTATTAATCCAGGCTGCTGCTACTGATGGAGATTCACCAATTCGTAGTATCTCCTCATTTGTGACACTAACCATGACTTCTATCCCAGTATCAGCAAGAGCTGTCAGCATGTGAGCATCAGCATCAAAGAGGCGGACATGAGTTATTTGATGAGCTTTAAGGATAGCAACCACATCCATAGCAGATGGTAGATCAGAAATATCAGTGCCAATGTTGACACCAATATAAGCGCCTACAAGTTTAATGATATTGAACAGAACTCTCAGATGGTAGATATTGAAACCAATGAAAATGGTAGATATGGATCAATTAAAAAAATAAGACAGCTTTTTCTCATAGTAGATATTGAAACTAAAATACACGGTGTTAGTGAATTTCTCACTGCCTGAATAATAAGTCCCAGACAGAGTCACAAGAATTCCACCACAACTTAGAAACCACTAGTGTTGCTGAAGAGGCACAACTATAGAAAAGCCAGTATTAGAAACAAAAATTGAAAAATCTCATATTGCATTCAGGATAGGATCCAAATGAAAAGCCATGATTCCCTTGTAATATATAGCACCCACTTGCCATCCTACAAATAAAAATAAATACAACCCTGATAGAGCTTTACCCTTATAATGCAGGATCATCTTACATTATTTCTTACCTTCTACCTTAAGGTATTCATTTATTCTCTAAGTAGCCAATTCCACGCCTTATTATTTCAGTCTTCGACAACAAAAGGAGCATCGAATTAGCTATATGTACTTCAGTGTACTCACTACTTTCTGCTTGAGGAGTGGCGCATAGCCAGGCCAGTGACTTCTATTAGGCCGTTGCTTAGTCATCTACAATCTCTTCTCATTTAATCAGTTAACCTCTCGCCCTTAATACACCCGAGATAACTAGAGGTAATAAGAGGCCCCAGTCTAAGGACATAGAATTGAGGGCCTTTTCACAGAAAAGTTTTTATTCTCGTCTGCATGTCAGCCAACAAGGATGCCAAATAGCATATTTTTCTTGTGTCATAAAATGTAGGTTAATTTTTCTTGCACTAGTCTCATTGATGTCTAAAAGAAAACTTGTTACCAAGTTATTGAAGTAAAGCAAGATGCCTCTCCATGGTATTGCTCAACAATATATAGAGATATATCTAAATTGTCATAGTACCATTCATTTACAGCAAGATGCTTCTCCATGGTATTGCTCAACATTATATAGAGATATATTTAAATTGTCATAGTAATCGCAGTGCACCCAAATTGATCAGTACAGTTACTTACTTACCTGCTGCAACAGAGAGAATCACACACAATAGCAGAAGGATTCCTTGCCATATTTTCAGCATCATCAGTTCCACGTAGAACTCTAACCTGTGGTTTAAAGCTCTTTTAAACTGTATATGTCAAAAATTTGAACACATTGTCAGCTTCATATGGTGTAGAATGTTGACTTATAGCTCCCCTCCCCCCCTTGCGACACAAGGGAAAAAGGAAACTATGATCTAGTGAAGTGAACAACATAAAACTTATGAAATAAAACCTTTATGAAAGTAACTATCATGCTGTTTCAAATGTATACAGAAGTCCAAAGTTCAAATAGTCAGAAACAGAAAGAAAATTAGAGAATTCAAGTTGTCCCCATTATTAAATTAATCAGAATAGAGAGTAGACTGCAGCGGGCCAAAACTACGCCAAACGCAATAAATAGAGAAAACCAACCCTAACAACATCATGTACAGGTACAAAAATATTACTTCTTATTTTGTAAAATTAGGCAGAATGATTTACGGTTCTTTATCAATAGATATCATGCTGAATTAAGAATTCAAGAAAGCCATATTTGACACCATCTTGGATCAACAGTGTAATTGTACATTTCTTCTTTATCTAATACGTTGAAATTCCTTCCCTTCCGTTAAACCACATTAACAGTATCATCATTATGACCTGAGTCTCCAATTAATGGTCTCCCCAACCACCTTTTTCCATTATTATTAAAACAATCCAATGTGTCTTGTTTTTTTTTTTTTTTCGTTTTTTCTTTTTTGGCAGATGTCCATACTCTCGTCAGTTTGCTAAATTCAGAGGCCACTTTAGAAGTTGACAGCTCAGTAGATAGTGAGCAAGAGAAGCATAACCACAATGACAAAATAATGCTTTCATGAGTAAAAAACACAAATGTTCAACAGCGTGGAAGATGCAAAATTTTCAGCTAGCAAGACCGCAAGCTTGTCAGCAGATTCATTAACATTTAAAAACAAGCAAAATTCTTCCAATTTACCGACCAAAAAAAAAAAAAAAAAAAAAACCACCACTTCTTAGTGGTATTGTACCACCATGAATCTAATTTTCCTGAGCATCTATAAGTACTCTAGTACAGAATCTCCACCGATGTAACAGCTAAACTACCTTCAACTTCTCTTTGACCGCCACAACCATATTAAGCCCTTTCTTAGTAACTCAAAACTTTTGCCCCAACCACATTCACCCAAAGAAGAAGGGTAGTTGACACTCAAGAGACCTAGACTACCTAGAAAGAAGCAGGCAGCGCCTGGAAGTTGTGAATAGAACTTAATATTCTATCAGACAGCTAAACAAACCAGCTCTAAATCAATAAAGCATACAAGTTTATGGTCAAAAAATGGCGGAGCACAGGAGACAAGCTATTGATACAGCCAAACCACAAGATATTCACCAGAACATAAACGTTACCGATCTTAATCTGAATGGTGGACCCAAACAGAAAATACATTATCTTTAAACAATAATTATCGAGAAAGAATGCAGAGTAAATGTTTAACGCATTACTCTAAAAGAGAACCAAGTAAAGGACTTGGCTTTGCCCAAGAAGTGTTCAAAATCTGAAAATCAATATTAATGCGAAAGAACCAAATGAAAGAGAAAACCCATTACAAGCTGAAGTTCATAAGCAAAAAAGAACCCCGTAAACTAAACCCACATCCAAATACATTAAAAAAAATATTCCAAGAACCAGAATATCAACAAGCCAAAAGAAAAATGAAAAAAAGTATATTTCTTCAATTTACCTGAATAAATCAGAAATCTGCTTCCCAAGTTTCCTCAAAATGCTCAGGAAAAGCTCATATGGAATGTCAGAAGACAAAAACTCACCTGAGACTGAAAAAAATAAAAAAAAAAGGAAAGAAAACCCACAACTCCGAATCTAAGCTAGAATCGAAGGAAGCTCTCAAAAGCCCGTTAGTGAGAGCAGACTGAAAGAGTATTCCAGAGAGAGTGTTACAGTTGTACAGTGGAGGAAACTCGAACAGCACAAATATTTCAAAATGGCGTTTCCTCATTCAATACATAATTCAATACATAATTATTGTTCGAAACATGCCCCACTCTCACCCCATATATATATATAGTAGTAGAAGAAAAATACAAAAGAAAGAAAAGAATACCCCACATATGCAAATTTACCACTAATAAATAATGTAAAAATAACAGACAAAGTGAAGAAAAAAATAATAACAAAAAAATAACTAGCATAAAGTGTGGGTTAGAACATTTAAACACTTAAAAAGAAGCTAAAGAGACCTCGAATTATGACGGCAATGGCAGTATGTTTAGTCTTCTAAAAGGTAAATCCAAAAGTTCTTCACAGATATACTAGTACAATCTGTAACGTTCATTTGTCTTTTTTAATAAAATACAAATAAAAGAAAACGGGGAACTTTTTGTACTCCTCCTGTCAAAGATTCTTCCTTTTTCCCTTTTTTTTTTTTTTTTTGGTTTTTGTCCGTCGAGAATGTCGCCCGCCTGTGATGAACTGGTATATGTATTAGGCCTTGCAGCCTGGGTACCTCCTCTACACTTCAAAAATGAATTTCCCTTTATGTGTGTATATATATTTTCACACACACGCACAAAAGAAAATTCTTTAAAGAAGTGAGAAAAGAAAAAAATGGTGGAGAGTGATGGAGACGACCCTCTTGAGATTTTCCCTGCACAAAAATCTGTGCTTTCTCTCTCCTAGAGAATTTATCAGAAAAGATGTTGATGAAAAGTCACTGAGCTGTGGGAATTTTCCTATGCAGCAGTAATTAAAAGAACTTCTGTGGTCTTCAATAATCCATACTAGTAGTTGCTTCCAACTAAGGTTTGCCTGTCCTCTTTTTGTTCCATGAACTGAGAGGGAGAGACTATTTTATGCTCAAGTAGCTTAACTTGAATTTATATTTATCAAAAAAAAAAAAAAAAAAAAAAAGCTTAACTTGAATTTATTATTAATATTTTTAATTTTCATATTTAAAATATAAAGCTATATTTAGATAAGTTTTGTATTAGAAAAAAATGATTTATTTGAAATAAATTATCATTAAAATTGAATCTTATCTCCTATTTTTTTGAATTAAATTTTTATATTGAAAAATATGAAAATTAAATATATAAATTTTATAAAATATAATGATTGCGTGTGTTAAGAGAATATTTTTTTTAAAAAAAATATTTAATAATATTTTAATAATACATACATATATATATATATATATATATAAAATTTTTTTATTATTGTGGGATCCACCATTGACCAACAAATGTCCTTTTTTTTTTTTTTTTTTCTTTTTTGTATAGGGTGACAACTCGTGTTTAAAATAAATAGTATAACAAATGTGCTGTCATTTACTTTTTTTTAGTTGAAAACTTTAACAAATACAGCCTAATTATTTTATATTAAATAAAAAAAATTCGTGAATTTTATCTCTATTATTAATAATTCGATATGATTCGTCTTTTTTTTTATATATATATAATAGATATCTAAGTATATAATAAATTAATTCATTTAGTCTTTTTTCATGAAATTTATTATTTGGACAAATTAAATTTTATAAAAAAAAATACTAAATACAGAACTTATTGTATATTAGAGATTTATTAAATTAAAAAAAAAAATCATACTAATAATAAAAAAATTAGAAACTAAATCTATTTAAAATCTTATTTTAAACTTATTATATATTTAATATATATAATCCCTTTTCAGAAAAAAAAAAAAAAAAAAATTAAGATTTTTTACTTTTATCGTTTCTCAAATTTATAATATATATACATATAAACTCTTTTTATTTACTTAA
>JAXGGT010000169.1:8705901-8716018 GCA_035583425.1 Marsdenia floribunda | reverse complement strand
TGAATTATATAATTAAATAATAAAAAATTGTATTAAATTGATATATAGATATTAAATAGATTAGATTTGATCAGTAGATATTTTAAATACAACTACTAAATGAGTCAGAGTTTAGTTTAAACATTTTATGTAATAAGTTTGATGAAGTATTTTAAAATTAAAAAAAAAATAAAAAGAAACAAGGGCTGAAAATATTTAAAAGGGTTTAATTAATATGTAAGATAATGCATAAAATAACTAATGTGTTATTCTTTGAGATATATTTTTATCGATGTGACTTTATTTGTAATCTTTCCATTATATTTCATGCGTAAGTCTTTAAGTTCAAAACAATCTTTATGATGAATAATTGGAAATTTTAGATCATGTAATTCAATAATCTGAATTTTGAATATTTGTTTGTCTTTTAAATAGTTAAAATTTGGGTAAGAATTTTTTAAGGATATTTTATAAGATAATTTTAAAAATTAATATTCATTTTTTTTTTCCTTAAATCAATATTTATAATTTTGAACAATAAAAAAAATACAATAACGAAAACATTCAAAACCACATTTCTTACGGCTTCAAATTAAAACTATTTTAATAATTTAATGAAGATAAATGTATTAATTTTTAAATTAATTAAATTAACACATGTTTTTTTGTATTAATGTTATAGGTTATAATTTGTAAATGGATTATATTATGGAGTAAAAAAATTAATTAGTAAATTAATATTGATTTGAAGATATAGTTATGACTCATACTCTAAAATTTTGTGGAAGATAATTACTAAATTTAGTCTCTTAATAATTTTTGATTATTTTGGTTTTTTTTTTTTTTTTCAAACAAATTAATATCTTATCTAATTTTAATTATTCAAATTGATGCAACTGGTGATCTCTTGGGAGGCCTTTCTGGACACATCCACGCGCATTTTCACAGTGTGGAGATGGTGGAAGGTCTTGCTTTGCTCCATGCTGCTCGTTGGGCACAGTTTCATGGTTTTCAGTCTGCCTGCTTCTTCGGTGACTGCCTCAGCCTCATCCGACGAGTGAATAACTCAACTGAAGAATTTTCCACTATTGGTCATCTTGTCAGACTTATTAAAGACTCCCTTTATGCTTTTTCTTCTTTTGCAGTTTGTTTTGTCCCTCGTACTTTTAACTCCACAGCTCATTATTTTGCTTCTCTTGGTGTACACTCTAGTGGTACCCAGGAATGGTACCCTCCTTTTCCAGCTTCTATGGCTGGGTCTATTAATTAAATATATTCCTTCTTGGTTTTCCAAAAAAAAAAATGATCCTTCTATCAATAATTATAAATTTTGGATCTCTTATCTAATTTTAATTATTCAAATCGATCTTTCGGTCAATAATTATAAATTTTGGCCAAATTTTTTTCATTTGTTAGGTACATAATTATTGTCAATAGAATTGAATTGTATTGAAATAACTCTCATCATGAGAGTTCTTCTCATTATATAGAAAATATTAGAGATATACAGGTTGATTTTCAGCAATTACGTCAATTAGATCCAAACTTTTTTCTAGTAATTGTATGAATTAAATCTAGGTTGATTTCTACTAACAAGATCTATCAAAATAAGGAAGTTATAATTATACTGCTAATTAGAATATATTTACAATTATAATATTAATTAAGACTAGATATATGTTGTCATCCCCACTCAAATTGATGCTGGTCAATCAAGAAGTGTCAATTTGTCCACAAGAAACCGATGACACTGTCATATCATGGCCTTAGTAAATATATTAGTTATCTGGAGGTTAGGGGAAACATGAGGAATAGAAATAATATGAGTGTCTAAGGCTTCGCGAATAGAATGACAGTCAACCTTAATGTGTTTTGTACGCTAATGATAAATAAGATTAGTAGCAATCTAAATTGCACTAGTGTTATCAACATGTAGGGAGTAGGACTAGACTGAGAGAAACCAAGTTCAGCTAGAAGTCCATGAAGCCAAACATTGTCATAACAAGTAGCAGATATAGCATGGTATTCTAACTCAGTAGAAGATTTGGAAACACGATCTTGTTTCTTGCTCTTCCAAGAAATCAAGGAATGACCAAAAATATGCACCAGCTTGTGATATATCGACGAGTATTCGGATATCTAGTCCAATCAATGTCACTATAGGCAACAAGATGAAAAGGAGAACCAGCTAGAAAGAACAATCCGACAAAGATATCTAATAATTCGACGAACAACAGCTAAATGTAGATGTCGAAGATTTTGCATAAATTGACTAGCTTATTGAACAACAAATGAAATATTCAGACGAGTAATAGTCAAATAGCTCAAGTAGCCCACAAATTGTCAAAAGATAGTAGGATAAAAAATGGGATTAACCTCCTCCTGACGGTACCTGGTGTTTACTTAAGAGGAGTATCTATAGAAGAAGCATCTTGGAGACCAGATAAATGAAGCAAATCTTGTGTGTACTTATGTTGATGCAAAAAGATACCCGAAGAATTAGTATGAACTCCCAAACCAAAGAAATAAGTAAGAGGACTGACATCCTTCATATTAAATGAAGCTTGAAGATGTTGTTGCAAACAAGTAATTAAGACAAAATCTGTCCTAGTGATAACAATATGGTCAACATAAACTAGTAGAAGAACAATACTAGAAGATGTCTTGCAAAGAAACATAGATGATTCATATTGGCTCTACTTGAAAGAAAATTGGAGCAAAGTTGATCTGAAATTAGCAAACCATGCCCAAGGAGCTTGTTTTAACCCATATAGAGATTGATTTAACTTACAAACGTCAAAAGAAGAAGATAAAGACAAGCCCGGTGGTAGAACCATGTAAATTTCTTCTTTGAGATCACCATGAAGAATTCCATTCTTAACATCCATATGATGAAGTGGCTAGTGTTGTGAGGTAGCAACTGAAATAACCATTCAAACTATTGTCATCTTGAAATTCGAAGCAAAAGTCTCTTCATAATTGATGTCGTACTCTTGTTTGGTACCTAAGGCAACCAAACATGCTTTATAGCGATCTAGAGTACCATCAGAACAAAGCTTGATTGAATAGACTCATTTACAACTAATGGGTTTAACATTGGCAGGACAATGAACAATATCCCATGTGTGATTGTCTGCAAGAGCTTGAAGTTCTTCTTCCATTGTCTTGCGCCAACAATCATATTTAATAGCCTCTAAATAACATGAAGGAATAGGAATAATAGTCAAAGTAGTATAAAGAGATGTATGAGGAAATCCATACCAATCATGTGGACGGGTGATTCTGGACGAGTGTTGCATAGTTGCATTTAGGATCGAATTTTCTATGAAAGAATCTAATTGAACAGGCTCAGGTGGAAGGGTAAGTTCACAAAGCTGTAAAGATAGACATTGCATCATTTATATACAAAACCATGCTTGAATCATTCAAAAATAGCGGGACCTCATCAAAATTAGAAATAATAGATTACTTTGGCAAAGAATCAATATGAATAGGGAAGAAAATTGATTTTCAAAGAAAAAACATGACGAGAAATATGAAATCTATTAGAACATGGATCATAGCAAACATAACCTTTGTGTGACATACCATAACCCATAAAAGCACATTTAGCAAATTGAGCAGAAAATATATGGCGTTCATGAGGTGGCAAATGAACAAAGCAAATACAACCAAAAGCATGCATATCAAGAGAGTTGGGATGCTTATGATAAAGAAGATAATATGGAGATTCAAAGTTCAAGACATGTGCAGGCAAGTGATTAATCATATAGACGTTTGTACCTTAGGCCTCCACCCAGAATTTTGATGGAACAGAAGATTCAAGCAATAAAGTTTGAACAACATCTAACAAATGATGGTTCTTAAGTGTAGCAACACCATTTTGCTGAGGTGTATAAGGACAAGAGCATTCAGAAACAATGCCTTTTTTTTTGAGAAAGCTATGAAATTCATGAGACATATATTCCCCACCAGAATCAGACCTAAGAACTTTGATACTTGAAGAAAATTGGGTCTCAGTATAGGCAACAAATGTTTTAAAGATGGAAAGAACCTTGGATTTAGAACGAAAAAATTAAATCCAAGTATATTTACGGTAATCATCAATGAATGTGACAAATTATTTGTAATTTGCATGAGATATAATAGGTGTAATGCCCCAAACGTCACCATGAATCACATAAGGACAATTTTTTGCACAACTACCATGAAAAGGAAAAGGAAATGACTTACTTTTACCTATTTTACATGTAAAGAAATCAAAAGAAGGATGAAAAAAAATTGATCTTCATTACCCAATAAACCATAACGTAGAGCAATCAAAAGAAGCATGCAAAAGGTGCATTAATGTATCTTGCTAATTATGTGAAGCTTGATATATATTTTGTGACTAATTTATTAGCAAGATTCAGTTCATCTCCAACCAAAAGATATTGGAATGAAATTAAACAATTTTTTTGATATCTTCAAGGAATAATTGATATGAGTATGCTAATGTTGGTTATTTTTCTGACTCGTATGAAACACGTTCTCAAAGTTACTATTCATTTACACATGGCAATATTGTTATATCATGGCACTCTACGAAGCAAACTATAGCAATAATTTTTTTCTAATCATGATGAAATTATAGTTATTCGTGAAGCAAGTGAAGAATATGTTTTGTTGTGATCAATAATTCATTATATTAGAGTGAATTGTGGTTTATCCTCCGGAAGAGAAATTCCAACCCCTCTATATGAAAATAATGCATCATATATAACTCAACTAAAGGAAAGATTTATTAAACATGATTGTACAAAGCGTTTCACCAAAATTCTTCTTTGCTTATGATCTTCAGAAGAATGGTGATATAGATGTTCAATAGATTCGTTCAAGTAATAACTTGACAAATTTGTTTATAAAGGTATTATCAACATGAACATTTGAAAGATTAAGCGTGCCCAATTCAAATGCATTGATTTAGAGATTTTATATAATTTTATAATCAAGGGGAGCATATAAGAGAAGGTGTACTCTTTTTCCTTCACTAGGATTTTTCTCTAGTAAGGTTTTAATGAGGCATATTCATTGTACAATAGACATTTAAGGAGAAGTGTTATAAATATATTTATTATATGAATATACATTGAAAACTCTTATGTCCTATTTACTTATTTACATCATAGTCTTTTATCTATAAAAAGGAAAATTCTCTGGCTTAATCCCTTAATTATTTACGTTTCTCCGAGTTAGTCTGAAAATTTTAATTCATCTAAATTGATCTTTTATCTATTTTCTATTTCCCAAATTGGTTCTCCCGATCAAAATTGGCCAAAATTTGATCACTTTAATGACATATCTATTAAATTAAAATGGTATTTTGGTCATTTTATGTCAGAAAAAAAGAATAATAAAGTATGATATTCTTTTATTTTCTTTTGTCCTCTTGATTGCCATTATCATTCTTAATTTTATAACAAACTAGTATCAGAGCAACCAGGTTTAGTTTCGATTTGTTTGATAATGGCAACTATAAAGTATGATATTCTGCTGTTGGATCACAACATCAGATTTTCATTGTGGCAGGTAAAGATGCAAGCAGTTCTCTCATATATGGATTTGGATGATGCTCTATTAGGGTTTGATTCAATACCTTCATTTTGGACAATCAAGGAGAAATAACGTAAGGATCGAAAAGCCCTATCTTAGATTCATCTGCATATGTCGAATCAAATTTTACAAGATATGTTGAAGGAAAAAAAATTGTCGTTGTATTATGGTTGAAATTGGAGCAATTGTGCATGACAAAAAGTCTAACTAGCAAATTGCATCTGAAGCAGCGACTCTAATCTCATCGTTTAGTAGAAGATACGTATCTGGAAGATCACTTAACTATTTTTAAGGAAATTGTTTCAGATTTAGAGACAATGAAAGTTATATGTGATGAAGAGGATCTAGGGTTAATTTTGTTATGTTCATTACCTCCCTCTTATTCGACCTTTAGAGACACTATTCTGTATAGTCATGATACACTTACCATTAAGAAAGTATATGATGCTATGTTTTCATATGAAAAATGAAACACCTTGTAATTGGATCTAACCTTAGGCAGAGGGTCTTATTGTTCGTGGTAGAACACAAGAACGAACTGTTGGTGATGTTAGGGGTAGGTTGAAGTCTGCAAATAGAGATAAAATGTGCAGATATTGCAAGAAGAGAGGACATATTAAGTGTGAGTGTTATAAGTTGCAAAATAGGAGCATAAGAATTGAATGTTCTAACCAAAGAGGAAAACAACCAGAAAAATCTAGTGAAGCTGATGTAGTAGAAGACTACTGTAAGGGTGAACTCCTAATTGCTTCTAATGATGACCCTAAAGCAATCAATGAGTAGATTCTTGATTCTGTTTGCACTTTTTATATGTGTCCCAATAGGGACTGGTTCTCAACATATGAAACAATGTCTAAATGTGCTGTTTTGATTGGAAACAATGCTTCTTGTAGGATTACAGACATTGGCACAATCAGAATTAAAATGTTCGGTGAAGTTGTCAGAATACTTGGTGATGTGAGACACATGCCAGAATTAAAAAGAAATTTAATTTCCTTAAGTACTCTTGACTCAAAAGGGTACAAATAGGGTAGTATCATGAAGATGCAAGGGCTCTCTCGTGGTGATGAAAAGGCAGATGAAGACTGCCAAGTTCTATGTTTTGTAGGGTTCAACAGTTACAAGTGATGCAGTCGTTGCTTCCTCTTCCTTGTTCGATGGTGACATTACCAGATTTTGGAATATGCGTTTGGGGCATATGAATGAGAACGGTATGGTTGAATTGAGCAGAATAGGACTTCTTGATGGACAAAGTATTAGTAAACTGAAGTTTTGTGAGCACTGCATTTTAGGGAAACAGAGAAGAGTACCCTTAGGGATTTTGTGGAAAAGATGGAGAATATTTTTGTTGAAATTGAAGTTCGTCTTCATGCCTTGCACTTCCAGAATTTGTGTCAAGGTGGAGATTGTTAAAGATCGTGACCCAAATTAAGATTGTGACCCAAATTCTATTTAGGTTGGGCTCATATTATTAGGAGTTGCTTTTTTTCCTATTTCATATAGGTTTAGGAATGAAGGGAAGAGTCCATATATGTGTATTGTAGGGTCTTTTGATAATAGCACTTTTATGATCATAGTCTTCGATCTCCTTTATAATTTGATTTGACAATATTGAATTTCCTTTCATCTACTTATGATTTTTCTCTTCTAGGGTCCATGTTAAATTTGTGTTCTTTTGTTTTCTTTTATCTTCTCAATTGTCATTATCATTCCCAATTTTATAACAATGCTGAATTAAGAATTCAAGAAAGCTATATTTGATGTCGTTTTGGATCAATAGTGTAATTGTACATTTCTTCTTTATCTAATACGTTGAAATTCCTTCCCTTCCTTTAAACCGCATTAATAGTATCATCATTATGACCTGAGTCTCCAATTAATGGTCTCCCCAACCACCTTTTTTCATTATTATTACAACAATCCAATGGGTCTCGTTTTTTTCCCTTTTCCTTTTTTAGCAGATGTCCATACTCTCATCAGCTTGCTATGTGAGCAAGAGAAGCATAACCACAATGACAAAATAATGCTTTCACGAGTAAAAAACACAAATGTTTTAGGGCATGGAAGATGCAAAATTTTCAACTAGCGAGACTACAAGCTTGTTCATTGTGAAACTGCAGCCCAAGCAGATTCGTTAACATTTAAAAACAAGCAAAATTCTTCCTATTTACCGACAAAAATAAATAAATAAATAACTAACCCCACCATATTTTTCTTAATGGTATTATACCACCATGAATCTGATTTTCCTGAGCATCTATAAGTACTCTAGTACAGAATCTCCACCGATGAAACAGCTAAACTGCCTTCAACTTCTCTTTGACCGCGAAAACTATATGAAGCCCTTTCTTAGTAACTCAAAACTTTTGCCCCAACCATATTCACCCAAAGAAGAAGGGTAGATGACACTCAAGAGACCTATACTACCTAGAAAGAAGCAGGCAGCGCCTGGAAGTTGTGTATAGAACTTAATATTCTATCAGACAGCTAAACAAACCAGCTTTAAATCAATAAAGCATACAAGTTTATGGTCAAAAAAATGGAGGAGCACAAGAGACAAGCTATTGATACAGCTAAACCACAAGATATTCACCAGAACAGAAACGTTATCGATCTTAATCTGACTGGTGGACCCAAACAAAAAACACATTATCTTTAAACAATAATTATCGAGAAAGAATGCAGAGTAAATGTTTAACGTATTACTCTAAAAGAGAACCAAGTAAAGGGCATGGCTTTGCCCAAGAAGTGTTTAAAATCTAAAAATCAACATTAATGCAAAGCAACCAAATGAAAGAGAAAACCCATTACAAGCCGAAGTTCATAAGGAAAAACGAACCCCGTTAACTAAACCGACATCCAAATACATTAAAAAAAGAAAATTCCAAGAACCAGAATCTCAACAAGCCAAAAGAAAAAGGAAAAAAATATATATTTCTTCAATTTACCTGAATAAATCAGAAATCTACTTCCCAAGTTTTCTCAAACTGCTCAAGAAAAGCTCACATGGAATGTCAGAAGACAAAATCTCACCTAAGACTGAAAAAAAAAAAAAAAAAAAGACAACTCACAACTCCGAATCTAAGCTAGAATCGAAGGAAGCTCTCGAAAGCCTCTTAGTGAGAGTAGACTGAAGGAGTACTCCAAAGAGAGTGTTACAGTTGTACAGTGGAGGAAACTAGAATAGCAAAAATATTTCGAAATGGTGTTTCCTCATTCAATACATAATTATTGTTCAAAACATGCCCCACTCTCACCCCCATATACATATACTACAATATATACATATATTTATATTTATATTTACTAGTAGAAGAAAAATACAAAAGAAAGAAAAGAATACCCCACATTTGCAAATATACCACTAATAAATAATGTAAAAATTACACACAAACTCAAGAAAAAAAAAAAAAAAAAAAAAAAAACGAAAATATAACTAGCATAAAGTGTGGGTTAGAGCATTTTAACACTTAAAAAGAAGCTAAAGAGACCTTGAATCATGACCGAAATGGCAGCATGTTTAGTCTTCTAAAAGGTAAATCCAAAAGTTCTTCACAGCTCCAGACATATACTAGTAAAATATGTAACGTTCATTTGTCTTTTTTAATAGAATACAAATAAAAGAAAACGGGGAACTTTTTATACTCCTCCTATCAAAAACATATACTAGTAGTTGGTTCCAACTAAGCTTTCCCTGTACTCTGTTTTTCCCCCATGAACTGAGAGTGAGAGACTATTTTATGCTCAAGTAGTTTAATAATATTTTAATTTTTTTTTCAAATTTTTTTCATTTTTAATGTAATTTAAATTTAAGATGTTTTAAATTATATTCATAATTATTTAATATAATTATGTAATTCTCATATTTAAAGTATAATTATTTTATATTTAAATAAATTCACTTATTATAATATATAACTAAAGTTTTAAAAATGTGATTCAAAATTTCAAAAAAAAAATTGTACATATGTATATATAAGACTCTTTTTATATACTTAAATTTGAATTATTAAAACAAATGAACGCTATAATTTCAAGAGCCTAAAGTATGTATTTCTTTCATGAGAATATCTGGTTAGCAAAAAGCCCAGAAACTTCTGGAAAGTTCGCTTTCCAACTGGTCAGATATTTGTGAGCCAACGAAATTCTAGAAAGAGCGAATGATGAGTCTGGATGGTTCCCAGAGCCGCTCTATCCCATACTTACATAATGTCTTGTGCTCTCAGATTATTTCACAATTCAGTTCTACTAAAGTGTTTTTTTTTTAAATTATTTTTTTTTCTAAAAAATTAAGTGAATTATAAAAAATAAAAAGTAAGGTAGAACAAATTAAAAAATTCTCTAGTAAATAAGAGATAAAAATAATATATTTTATAAATATAATAATATTTTTTTTATTTGAGTAAATTTTTTTTGAAAAAAAGAGTGGAGTCAAAAAAAAAAACAGCCTAAATATCGACATATTCTGTGAAAATAGACAAAATGTTCACTTGTGGATTGTGGTGGTGGTTTTCTTTTTATAGTGGTATTCCAGACTTTTCTTACT
>JAXGGT010000169.1:8689581-8703783 GCA_035583425.1 Marsdenia floribunda | reverse complement strand
CCCCCCCCGGCCGTCCGTCGACTGTGATGGACTGGTATATATATTAGGCCTTGCAGCCTGGGTACCTTAGCTACACTTCAAAAAAGAATTTCCCTTTACATATGTTTATATATATATATATATATATATCTTCACGCACAAAAGAAAATTCTTTTTAGAAAAGAAAAAATGGTGGACAGTAATTAATGGAGCCCGACCCTTTTGAGATTTTCCCTTCACAAAAATCTGTGCTTTCTTTCTCCTGGAGAATTTATCAGAAAAGATGTTGATGAAAAGTCATTGGGCTGTGGGAACTTTTCTATGTAGCAGTAATTAAAAGAACTCCTGTGGTCTTCCATAATCCATACTAGTAGTTGGTTCAAGCTAAGTTTTGCCTGTCCTCTTTTTTTTCCAAGAACTGAGAGTGAGAGACTATTTTATGCTCAAGTAGTTTAACTTGAAATTTTTTTTTTTTTTAATTCTCATATTTAAAATATAATTATTTTATATTTAAATTAAAAAATTGATGAATTTAGTCGTTAATATCCATAGTTTAATATGATTGATTTATTTTCTTTATTTTTTATTTAATAGATTTTTAATGTATAATAAATTAGTTTATTTAGTCTTTTTTTTTCTCTCTAAATATTATTTGGACAAATCAAATTTTATGAAAGAAATGACCAAATGCACAAATTTATTATATATTAGAGACTTATTAAATAAAAAAAAATTTAAAAAAATTAATCACACTAATAATCAAAAAATTAAAAATCAGATCTATCAAATTTATTTAATAAATTTATTTATTTATAATTTTTAAAAAAAAAATTAAGACTTTTATTTTTACGATTTGTCGAACTAATGATATAAAAAAAAAAAAAAAAAAAAAAAAAAAAAAAAAAAAAAAAAAAAACTCTTTTTATGATTTTATTTACTTAAATTTGATTTATTGAAACAGATAGACGCTATAATTTTGGGAGCCTTTAGTTTGTATTTCTCTCATGAGAATATCGAATTAACAAAAAAATCCCAGAAACTTCTGGAAAGTTCGTTTGCCAACAGGTTACTTAGATATTTGTGAGGCATCGAAATTATAGAAAGAGCGAATGATTAGTCCGGAATGGTTCACGGAGCCGCTCCATCCCATACTTATGTAATGCCTTGTGCTCTCAGATTATTTCACAATTCAGTTGCTAAATATCATATCGGCATATTCTGTGAAATTCCCATTCAAACTCAGTTCGATCATTGAGAAAATGTCGTTGATTCCGCGCTTTTACGGTGGCCGAAAGAGCTACGTCTTCGATCCATTATCTTTGAATGTCTGGGATTATTCGTTCAGCAACTTGCCGTTTCCTTGCCCCTCGGCTTCCTTCCGGGTTCTGTCTTCTGGCCGAGAGACATTTGCGTTTGCTTGCCCTCGGATGAACTGGAAAGAGACTCCGGAGGCTCACGTGTTCACGGTCGATATTCCGGGGGTTAAGAAAGAGGAATTGAAGGTGGGAATAAACAAGGATGGCAGGGTTCTACAAATAAGCGGAGAGAGGAGGATGGAAAAATTAGAATTGAACGGTTCATCGGGGGATCTGGTGGAGCGCAGTTGCGGAAAGTTCACGAAGAGGTGCTGGTTGCCTGAGGATGCTAAGGTGGATCGGGTGAAGGCTTCAATAAAGAATGGTGTCCTCAAAATCACCGTTCTCAAGGTAGAAAGGAAGAAATCAGATATCAAAATCATTGAAATTACTGCTTAGACAAAATGTTCATTTGTGGTGGTGGTATGATTACGTCGTGTTGGAAATTGAAATTACTCCTTCGCTAGCTATATGTAGCCGACGTATGTTAACACCGACTAAGAAATAAGAATGTTGTTCATAGCATGTTGTCTGAAATCTATTCTTTCATTGGAGAAATTCTTGTGCTTAATTCAGTTTCTGGGAACAATTGTTTCAGTTCATTAGTATCCACGACATGCTTGAATTGAATACCAAATTTTGATTTCTGTTTCCAATTTGAGGTAGATTGAAAATATATGATGCATATAGATAACGATGATGACTCGCTTTTACAAAACAATCTTTGAATCCACGACATGGGGAAGATTGAAATCTGTGATTTTAGTCTTATGTTATTATAGTTTGGATATATAATTTTTATTTTATTTTTATTACATAAAATAATTAAATTATAATATATAAATATACAAATTATAATTTATTAATTAAATAATGGAACAAAAATTCTCTCTCTTCTTTCTCTCCCGTAAACCCTAACTTTTCACCTTCTCTTTGCAGTCGCCTCCTCTTCTTCTGTGAGCTTCTTATTCTCTGGCCAAAAATCTCAAGCTCTTTCTTGAGTCTTTTCTTGACTAGAGGATCCTCTTCCTCTCATTTTTTCTTTTTTTTTTTTTTTTTTTTTTTTTTTGTTTACTGTTTTTATATTTTATGTGTATTATTTTTTCTCTTTTTTAAGTATTTCGTGATTTATTTATTTACTCAGTTCAAATTTGAACTCTTTGTTTGATTTTAGTCTTTTTCTTAAACTCTCTTTGAGATTCTTAATACGTCTAAGATCTCCTGGATTGCAAATAAAGTTCAAGAATGGTGACCAAAATACTATAAATGTAGAAGAGATGATTATGTTGTTTGTTTTAGTTTTTTGTTAGTGTTTTTGCTCACCTAAATTATTTAGGTTGAGTAATGTGCCTCCACCTAATTTGAGTAGGTTGGTATTTTCCCTATTACATATAGATGATGTTTATTGTAATTTTTATCTTTATTAATGAAGTTTAATCAATTTTAAAAAAAAAAATAAATATTTTAATTACTTTTTACTAACTAGATATAAATTTATTTAATAAATTTGACGAAGATTAATAATATCTAATTTTAATTTATTAATTAATATTAAATTGATAGATTTATATTTTTTTTAAATTTGAATTTTACAATTAAATAATAAAAATTAGATTGATATAGATATTAAAATGGGTTAGATTTAACCTGATATTTTATATACATTTACCATAAACGAGTCAAAATTTATTATTGTCAAACTAATTTTGATGAAGTATATCCCAAGAGAAAAAATAAAAAGAATGAAGGCCTAAAAATATTTAAAGGGTCTAATTACTATGTAAGATAATGTATATAATAATTAATGTGTTGTTTTTGGGAATATCTTTATGACGAACAATTGATTGGAAATTTCAGATCATGTAATTGAATAATCTGAATTTTGAATATTTGTTTGTCGTTTAAATAGTTAAAATTTGGGTAAGAATTTTTTAGGATATTTTATAAGATAATTTTAAAAATTAATATTCATTACTTTTTCTTAAATCAATATATATAATTTGAACACAAAAAAAAAAAAATACAATAACGAGAACATTTAAAAACATATTTCTTATGGCTTCAAATAATTAAAAATATGTTAATAATTTAATGAAGATAAATATATTAATTTTTAAATTAATTAAATTAACATATGTTTTATTTTTTATCAACGTTATAAGTTATAATTTGTAAATGGATTATATTATGGAGTAAAAAATTAATTGGTAAATTAATATTGATTTGGAGATATAGTTATGACTCATAGTATAAAATTTTGTGGGAGATAATTACTTGATTTAGTCTCTTAATATTTTTTTTGATTATTTTGGTTGATTTAAATTTTTTTTTACCAAACAAATTGATCTTTTATTTAGTTTTAATTATTCAAATCGATCATTTGGTCAATAATTATAAATTTTGGCCAAAATTTTTTCATTTATTGGGTATACAATTATTGTCAATAGGATTGAATTGAATTGAAAATCCCTCACCATGAGAGTTCTCATTACAGAGAAAATGTTAGAGATTTACAGGGTTGATTTTTAGCAATTATATCAATTATATCCGGTTGACTTTTAGTAATTGTATCAATTAAATCTAGGCTGATTTCTAGTAATCAGATCTATCTAAATAAATAAGTTACAACTATACTATTAATTACAATATATTTACAACTACAATATTAATTAAGGCTAAATATATGTTGTCATCCCCCTCAAATTGATGTTTGTCAATCAAGAAGCATCAATTTGTCCACAAGAAACTGATGACATTGTCGTGTCATGGCCTTAGTAAATATATCAGCTATCTGGAGGTTAGTGAAAACATGAGGAAGAGATATAATATGTGTCTAAGGCTTTGTGAATAGAATGACAGTCCACCTCGATGCGCTTTGCACACTCATGATAAACATGATTAGTAGCAATATGAATTGCACTAGTGTTATCAACATGTAGGGGAGTAGGATTAAACTGAGAGAAACCAAGTTCAGATAGAAGTCTACGAAGCCAAACATTCTTAGAACAAGCAACAGATATAGCATGGTATTCTGACTCGGTAGAAGATTTGGAAACATGATCTTGCTTCTTGCTCTTCCAAGAAATCAAGGAATGACCAAGAAACATGCACCAGACCTTCACAAATCGGCGAGTATCAAGACATCGAGTCCAATCAACGTCAATATAGGCAACAAGATAAAAAGGAGAACCAGCTAGAAAGAACAATACACGACAAGGCATCCCACAAAGATATCAAATAATTTGATGAACAACAGCTAAATGTAGATGCCGGATATTTTGCATAAATTGACTAACTTATTGTACAACAAATGAAATATCCGGACGAGTAATAGTCAAATAGTTCAAGCTACCCACCAATTGTCGAAAGATAGCATGATAAAAAATGAGATTACCCTCCTCCCGACGGTACTTTATGTTTACCTCAAGAGGTATATCTACAGAAGAAGCATTTGGAGACCAACTAAATGAAGCAAATCATGTGTGTACTTATGCTAATGCAAAAAGATATTAGAAGAATCAGTATGAATTTCCAAACCCAAGAAATAAGTAAGAGGATCGAGATCCTACATATGAAATGAAGCTTGAAGATGTTATTGCAAACGAGTAATTAAGACAGAATCAGCCCTAATGATAATAATATCATCGACATAAACTAGTAGAAGAACAATACCAATAGATGTCTTGCAAAGAAATAAAGATGAATCATATTGGCTCTACTTGAAAAATTGGAGCAAAGTTGATATGAATTTATCAAATCATGCCCGAGGAGCTTGTTTTAACCCATATAGAGATCGCTTCAACTTACAAACATCCAAAGAAGAGGAGGAAGACAAGCTCGGTGGTAGAACCATGTAAATTTCTTCTTTGAGATCACCATGAAGAAATGCATTCTTAATGTCCATCTGATGAAGTGGCTAGCCTCGTGAGGCAGCAACTTAAATAACCATTTGAACTATATTATCATCTTGGAAACCGGAGCAAAATTCTCTTCATAATTAATGTCACTCCTATTTGTTACATAAGGCAACCAACCATGTTTTATAACAATCTAGAGTACCATCAGAACAAAGCTTAATTGAGTAGACCTATTTACAACCAATGGATTTAACATTGGCAGGACAATGAACAATATCCCATGTGTGATTGTCTACAAGAGATTGAAGTTCTTCTTCCATTGCCTTGCGCCAACAATCATGTTTAATGGCCTCTAAATAACATGAAGGAATAGGAGCAATAGTTAAAGTAGTATGAAGAGATGTATGAGGAAATCCATACCGATTAGGTGGACAGGTGATTTGGGAAGAGAGTCGTGGAATAGCATTTGGGAGTGGATTTTCTATGAAAGAATCTGTTTGAATAGGCTCAGGTGGCAAGGCAAGCTCAGAAAGTTGTAAAAATGGACATTGGCGTTGTTTATACACAAATCCAGGCTTGAATCGTTCAAAAATAGTAGGGACCTCATCAAAATTAGAATGAATAGACTGCTTTGGCAAAGACTCAATATGAGTAGGGAAGAAAAATGATTTTCAAAGAAAACAATATGACGAGAAATACGAAGTATGTTAGAACATGGATCATAGCAAACATAACCTTTGTGTGACATATTATAACCCATAAGAGCACATTTAACAGATTGAGCAGAAAGCTTCTGGAGTTCGTGATATGGCAAATGAACAAAGTAAATACAACTAAAAGTATGCATGCCAAGATAGTTGGGATGCTTATGATAGATATGATAATAGGGAGATTCAAAGTTCAAGACCAGTGAAGGCAAGCATTAATCAAATAGACGATTGTACCTAAGGCCACTACCCATAATTTTGATGGAACAAAAGATTCAAGCAATAAAGTTCGACTAACATCTAACAAATGACGGTTCTTACGTTCAGCAACATAATTTTGCTGAGGTGTATGATGTTGCTAAAAAGCAATCAGATAAAAGCTCTCTAGTGGAAGAGAGATGAAAATGTATCCCTATGAGAAAAGCAGCCTCCCAATGGGAATATCAAAGAGCAGCCTGGAAAAGTGTTTTCCAAAAGATAAAATCTCTCTCAAGAAAGCTATTGAAAGCTTGTTTCCAAGTGAAAGAATAAATTGAAATGGATTCTATAAGTTGAATCTGATGGAAAGAAGGTTATAAAAGAATTATAAAAGGCTTTCCAAAGATAAGAAAAATCTTGGAGAAAACTCTTGTAAAGAGATGTTTAGAGAGAAAGTTTTGATAATCAAAGTGCTTGTAATTGTTTCCCACCCCTTTCTTGGTCATGAAAGCTTCCTTTTATAGATAAAAATCACAAAGAAGATATTTTATTTAGGAGATCAAAATTGCTTGCCCTCCAAATAAATTGAGTTTGACCAAATAAAAATATCTTTAAGGGGAGATCTTAGGTTGCTCTTGAAAAATTGAAGGACAATGTAAATCTTAGATATTTTTGCCTTAGGGGCATAACTGTAAAAATGGTGTGCCTAGCACCAGTGTATAAGGACAAGAGCATTCAGAAACAATGCCTTTTTGTTGAAGAAAGTTATGAAATTCATGAGTCATATATTCCCCAACAGAATTAGACTTGAGCACTTTGATATTTGAAGAAAATTTCGTCTCAATATAGCCAACAAATGTTTTAAAGATAAAATAACCTCATATATAGAACGAAAAAAACAAATCCAAGTATATTAATTTACTGTAATCATCAATGAATGTGACAAAGTATTTGTAATTTGCGTGAGATATAATAGGAGTAATGCCCCACACGTCACTATGAATCACATCAAAACAACTTTTTGCACGACTACCATGAGAAGGAGAATGAATGGACTTACTTTTACCTAATTTACATGTAGAGCAATCAAAAGAAGGATGAGAAGAAAATTGATCTTTATTACCCAATAAACCATAATTTAGCGAGAGAAGACAACAAAATTAGGATGCCCTAAACGTTTGTGCCATAATTTAGCCTTTTGGTTCATAGTGATACAAGCGAAAGAAACAAAACCAGGAATGAAAAAAATGTAAAGGAAACAACTGTCCAACTTTAGGCCCCTTCACTACTATCTTCCTCGACAATTGATCTTGTACAACACAGTCATTACGAGAAAATCGAACATCACAGTTATTATCAACCAACTATCCTACTAAAATGAGACTAGTAGAGAGCTCAAGAGATACCAAAACATTTGTGATTGAAGAATTGATATCCTCAATAGCATGAATAGGTAATTTACTATCATTAGCTATCTGAATATTTTCATGATATTTTTTAACATTAATTACTAAGATTCTTAATAGAACTGTTCATATGATTGGATGCACCAAAATCTGCAAGCCAAGATAAAATTGATGTAGTATGCTTACCTTGAAGTCCCAAGGCTGAAAAGGTCGTAGTAATCATCTGTTGAACGATTTCAAGAGTAAATATTGATTTGTCACTAGTGGTAGAGCTAACAACAACCTGATTAAAAACATCAGCCTAATTCGTTTGATGATTTTGAGGACATTTTTTGATAATATGCCTAGACTTCTTACAATAGTTACAAGATTTTTTGAACAGTTGACATCGATATGACTATATTCCTTGTAGCTATAGCATTGAAGTTGTTGCATATCTTTACCCTTGCCTTTGTCGTGAACTGCATTATCATGCATATTCTTTTGCTGGAAAATTGTTTGCGTTGCAAGACATTGTTCTTCACAAAACAATTCTCCAAAGCACACATCCAAAGAAGGAGAAGGATCACGATTCATTAAATTAGAGCGGGTTGCCTCATATTCAGGACGTAGTTTCATAAAAAAGGTGATCTCTCTTGCTCTGTTCATGCACCTCAAGAACCACATAAAGAGAATCAACTGTTGCTTTGACATAAATTATGTCAACATATTCAGCCCATAAATTCTAAAAGCCAAAAATATTCTTGAATGGAGAGATAACCTTGAGAGTAACTAGCAATCTTGTACTCTAATTGAAAACATTTGACCACTAAGCCAATTTAGGAAGATCAGTAGGTGCTGGATCACTACCATCAATGTGACCCCATACGTCTTTCTCCTTGACAAATAGATGAAATTGAAATTCCCAAGCAAAATAATTTTTTGTTGTGAAACACACACCAAAAGTATTCATGTTGCTAGTTGACATGATACCCATAACATAAAAAATATAACCCACCAAATGCAACAAGAAGTGTTGAAAATCAGTAGACCCAATAGTTCAAAAAATTGAACTGAAATAACACTAACAAGAATACCAAAAATATTCCCAAAACGAAGACCTAGACTTCACAAGAAAACCCTTGGAGGCATTGATACCATGTCAATATGATTGAATTGAATTAAATACCCCTCATCATGAGAGTTCTTCTCATTATATAGAAAATGTTAGAGATTTACACTGTTGATTTTCAATAATTACATCAATTAGATCCAGGTTGATTTCTAGTAATTGTATCAACTAAATCTAGGTTAATTTCTAGTAATCAAATCTATCTAAACAAGAAAATTACAATTATACTACTAATTATAATATATTTACAACTATAATATTAATTAAGGCTAGATATATGCTCAATTATTACTAAGGAACAAAAATGATCATTTTATTTTAATTTTGTCAAATTTTAGATCATTCAATATGAAAGAGACATCATCTCATATAACAAAATTTCAAATATTTATAAGAAGAAATGAAAAATCTTAATAAATATAGGTTTTCTAATAATTAATTACTTATTTAATATAGGTTTTCTAATAATTAATTACTTATTTTTAATGTTTATGTGTATGATACATGAGAACATTTGATCAAAAAAATTAATTTGAGTAATTAAAATTACATAAAGGATTAATTTGATTGAAAAAAAAAATTAGGACCCATCTGAATAATAAAAAATTATTAAATGACTAAATTGGACAATTATACAAATTTGTGGGTTGGAGTAGACAAAAAAGAACAAAAAAGTAAGGGTGTATGTGGATTGGAGTTTTTTTTTTTTTTTTTTCAATTTTTCACTCAAACTCAAAAAAAAATGAGGTGTACTTGTTTGAACACCATATGACATGATACTATTTATATTTTCCCACTTGACAAAAAAATTAATAAAAAAATTATTACACTTAATAAAAAATATAAATACATATCAATTCAATGAAAATATCATTATTACACTAATAAAATATATTATTTTTGACTCCCACTTATTAGAAAACATTTTAACTTATTACCACCTTACTCTTCGTTTTTTTTTATAATTTACTCAACTCTTTTTTAAAAAAATGAGCAAATTCAAAAAAAAATTCAATCCAAATACTTCCAAAGAAACAAATAAAACGAGTCGGGAGTTGAGACCCTGGGCTGGGTTGGGCCCGGAGTAGGACTGTCCGAATCGATCCGGCCCGTCAACCGGTTCGATACCGGGTTCCCCTTTTTAAAACATTGACTGTAAGTTTGTAACCCTACGAGGGCCGTATACCCTTTCGAAGCTAGCGCCGCTCTCTTTTGCTATCGAAAACTCTACCTTCCGTCCTTCTAGGGTTTCTTTTTCTCTCTCATGACCTTTCTTATATACCCAACCTCTCTTCATACCTAATCGTAGGTTAATTTTCTGGTTTCATTACTTTCCGAGTTTCGGTCGGTTTTCGAATCTCGATTCGTAACCAAGCAATATATTAGGTGAGGTCCCTTTTTTCAGTTTCGTTTAAGATTTTATCTTGTTGGTGCGTTTGAGCTTTATTGTATTCAATTGGTGATTGTTGCTGTTTGATTTTTGGGGATTTCTTCCCAATCTTTTGATTTGTGATCTTGTTAAATTTGCTTATGAGAATGGTATTATTTTTTTGGTAATTTGGTTATTAGTGAAAAGGGGATTATTTTTTCTCAATTTTCTCGTTGTACATTGGAATAGTATTTCTAAAGTACTTTCCAAAATTTTTAGGGGCAAATATACTACTTTTTCTGTTCTTGACGAAGGGAACTGAAATATGTGAGGACGAAGGAGAGAAAAAAGCGGACTTTTAAATTTCTCTTGTGCATCGTTACTTTCTGTGGATCTTTTAAATCATTAAGAAGGTGGTAGAGTTGGTTGTTTTGAAAGGGAATGAAAGAAAATACGTTGTTCATCTTGTACTTTGTAGACTCCTTTTGAGTCTTTATATGCGAGAATGATGATGTGATATTGAATGTTTTATGACTGCCACCGTGATGGAAATTTGTATTGTATTAGCTCTAGCTGGTCATTCTCGGATGGTTTACAATTTCTGTTTTTATTGAGCTCAGAATTCAGGTTTGAACATTTAGGTCTCATATTCAAGGTTCCTTATTTGTTGGGTGAACGTCTATCTTCGGATGGAGTCAGTCAGCGTCACATGGCCATAGTCTGTCATGGACTTTAATCACTTATTCCTTTCAGGGACATTGATTGGCCTTTCTTAATGTTTAGAACTGGACAAATTATATTTCTGTTGAGAAGTACTTTTATGTGAACTATCAGAATATGGGTTCGGGAGAATGAGATGATGATATAATTATATAGTGATAGCCGATCTGATGGCAAAATATCATGTATTAGCTCTAGCTGATCATTCTCCTGTTTGTCAATAATAACATTCTTGTGCAATGTGTGTGTAGTTTGTGTGGTGTTTAGGTAATGATCAGGCTTCTATGATTAAATTACTTTTAGCTTAAATGGTAGCATACTTTGTCCTTTTTTACTTGACATATGATATAAAATATCTACAAGGTGTGTCTTTACATTATTGTTATAGAATAAGAAATAGAATGAGGATAATGGCTATTATAGGTGGTTCATCTTTCTGATGATTGACATAGCCGCTTATTTCATTTGAGTATGAGGTTGCAGAAAACAATGACATTGTTTTTCATATCTTTTATATGCTTCACTTATCTGCATTTCTATATTCCGAATATGTACTTCATTACATATGCTTCTGTTGATCCTTTTCTCAACTTATTTGTTCCATGTTGCTTATATTTCTAATTGGCAGGAGGATGAGAGGAAGGAGTTACACCCCTTCACCACCTAGAGGCTATGGCAGAAGAAGAAGCCCAAGCCCAAGGGTTCGTTATGCGGGTCGTAGCAGAGATGGTCCTACTAGTCTCTTGGTTCGCAATCTTCGGCATGACTGTAGGTAGGGCTGAAGATACGCTTAATTTCCCCCAACCCTTTTCTTTGCAAGATTCTGATATGCTCTGTGGCTTAAAAGTCCTACTTGGTTGATTTGAGGTTCCAAAGATTTTTTTTCTGATTTTCCAAAAGCACATGCAACCTTTTGTTTCTTTGAACGATGATAAATACTTTTACCATTTTTTCTTTTGCTTGGGATAATTTTTAAGTTAAAGCCTTGTCACTTATTTTGGTCAAGATTTATAATGACAAACATCACAAAAAATGATCTCTGTCTAACTTCCCTAGAAGTATCAGAACGACTAATGATAGTGTAGCCTGACAATTTATTTGTTTATTTATTCTTTAAGATTTTCCCCATACGCCTCTTGTGTTAATCTGTTGTTTAGTCATTGTTAAAGTTTTGGCATTTCTCTTGTCACCCTGTTGTGCCCATATTTCTTATGCTAGATCCCTTGGGCTTTATAGACTACTAGTTACTCTGACAAGTATTATCTGCTGAATTGTTAAATGAGATGTATGTTAAATTTCTTTTTTTTCTTTCTGGGAGGCAGGGTATCTTTGAACATCTTGTTAAAGTTGTGTTGAAGGGTTATAGTTTCTAATGCCTTCTGTCTACTTGTAAGCAGGCCAGAGGATCTTCGCAGACCTTTTGGACAATTTGGACCCGTTAAGGATATCTACTTGCCAAGGGATTATTATTCTGGGTGAGCTTGTATAATAATATCATGGTCTAATTGAAGATAGCTGTAGAATCACTTGATTTATTCTCTTTAACTAACTAATCTTATATACAATTTAGCTACGCTCTTAGAATCAATATGAGATCTAGTGTTATCCAAAAATACAGTATCTTTTCCCAGTGTCTTACTTGTTTGTTTATTATCTCAAATTGGGCTGCTTTATTAAATTTTTGGGATGTAGCAGTGAAATAAGAGTTTTGAAGACTTCAATCAAGTAGTAAGAGTTCTGTTGACACATTCAAGTAGTAAGAGTTCTGTTCACAACTTCACATCAATCAAGTAGTAAGAGTTCAAGATGATGTAAATGGTAGTGAAGATTGAAGGATTGGGTTTGAATACAATGTGAAGAAATCAAGATTTCAAGTCTTGAAGATTTTCAAGTCATCTTAAACTGAAACTCACTCACAAGGTCAGATGCCATGTGCTTGCTTATGCGCTTATCATGGCCTTTTGTGTTCCTGGGATTAATTCGGTTGACTATTTTAAGACTGGACATTTTTTAAATTTCGTAGTATTTTGGGTTAGTCAACGCTTTCTATGGCTATATTTAGTAAGTCCAATTCTAAATTTTAGTCTGCCTTCTGCTTAATGTTCTATTTTCTTGGGTATTCATCTTATAAAGTGGATGTTTTTTAATTATTTTTAGTTCCGTTATAGGCATTATTGAATTTAATACCCTAAATAAACTATTGTTTTGGAAAATTTTACCCTTTAAATGTTTTCTGGAGGAGGGATGGCTTCTCATGGGTGGTAGCATGCCCATATAGAAACCATCTGCCCTCACATTTTCTTTACTCATTTTGTGTTCTCTCTTTCTTTCAGTGAGCCACGTGGGTTTGGATTTGTCCAGTATGTAGATCCTGCTGATGCTGGTGAAGCTAAATATCAGATGGATGGTCAGAACTTTCAAGGCAGGCAGTTGACAGTTGTTTTTGCTGAAGAAAATAGGAAGAAGCCTCAAGAAATGAGATCTAGAGAACGTGGAAGGTGAATTCTGCTCAGATGTCATTGTTTTGTTTTGGAAATAATTTTCTTTTCTTATCTGATCCTTTGTTTGATACTGTTTGGTATAGTTACTGCTGCTCTTTTTTTTGGCAAAGTCATTTATGAATTAACTTTTTTGCTGACCAAGTTAAACCTCTATGTTGTTTCTCTGTCACTCATTTTAAAAAAATATTATCTATAAAATTCTCTCCAAAATTAAGACCCCCAACGTAGTTACACTATGCATTAGTTGTACATTTTAAGCTTTTTTAGTTTGTAATATACCCTGCGGTGCTTAATTAACTATATATTGACTAATATTAATATTAATACCTCCAGCATATGGATCTGTCTTAATATTAATGCATGCATCCAAAAAAAAAAGGAAGGAAAATACAGATTTCAAATGAATTTATTTCTTTGTTTGCCTTACTGTAATTTATAGTGTTCCTAGGACTATGGCATATTATTGGCTGTAGATCTTCAACAGTCTTACCTGGATTAACTAACGGAGCAGTTCCACCATGTTACCCCCCTTGAATTTTCTTCATTCAGTAGGGGCCGTGTTTATGAAAGAAGACGTTCGCCACCACGTTATTCTCGCTCCCCTCAATATTCTCGTTCACCTCCTCCCCGTTATGTAAGATCGCGCTCCCACAGCCGTGATTATTACTCCCCCCCTCCTAAGAGAAGACAATACACAAGGTATGCTAGTTTTTCTCTACACATCTTTGGAATGAAAGAGGCTATGGATCTCTCTTCTTTAGATTGTGGATTTGTCAACCATTAATTTGGGAGAGATCCTATGTGGTGGATGAATGTTCATGGGTTGTTTGTATCATTGACTAAGGGAACTTTTATAAATTGCAGATCTATTTCACCTCAAGAGAAGAGGTACAGCCGTGAGAGGTCATATTCACGATCTCCCCCAAGAGGACATACTCCACAGTATGAAGGCCCAAGGAGTCGCAGCAGAAGTCCAGTCCCGAGGAGTCGTAGCCGGAC
>JAXGGT010000169.1:8673507-8687923 GCA_035583425.1 Marsdenia floribunda | reverse complement strand
TTTCTTTTTAATTTTTTTTTACTAAGTGGACAAACAGGATCATTGTCGTGTCATTTTTTTTTTGTTGTGTCATTTTTTTTTTTTAATCTGAGTAGAAAATTAAAAAAAATTTCCAATTCATAAACAGTCAGTTTCTCGTTTTTCAGAGGGGTTATTTAAAATACGGCTTTCATAAAAAATATATATTCTTATACTAGTTCTTAAATTTTATTTAGAATTTTCAAAATTAAAATTTATTTTATTAAAATGAAATTAGATTTTTTTTTTTTTGTTTAATTTCTTTATTATTTATATTTTTTTGGGTTGATTTTAAAATTTTAATTTTATACAAATTAATTTTTTATTTATTTTTAAGTTCATAAAGTGGTAATTTTAATTAAAATTGATCAATATTCGACTATTTTTATTATATAATTAATATATTTATGTTATGAAATGCATTGAATTTTGTGGATGTTTATAATCTTTAAAAGTCATTATTATCTCTTATTTCAAGATTAATATTCATATGAATGATGATCATTTTAAAAAATTATTATTATCCTCTCATTTCGAGAAATAAAGTAATTATGACGAAAGGATTAACATTATCCTTTTGACTTGAAAGATGCAAAGCCATTATGACGATAAGATAAACGTTATCTTTTTACCTCAAGAAACATAAATTAATTACGATGATGGCATCATCAATGATGCAATCCCGCTAAAGGATAGGATCAACCTTCTCCTATAAATAGGAGATCCTACGATTCATTTGTAATGATTTCGAAAGTTAAAGAAATGAACAAAAATTCATTTTCTCTTATATCTCTAGTATTATTCTTATATCGTTCTTGTTACTTTTATTATTTTGTTGTACGCTTTTATAACACGTTATCAATATGAGTCTCTACCTTATCAAGAATAAACAGGTACGTTACAGGTACATTATTTCTTCTCATGGCAAATCTGACTAAACTTGAATTTGGAGCTCTTGAAGTTACCGGAAAAAATTATTTATCATGGACATTAGATGTTGAGATGCATCTAGCTGCGATGGGTCTGACAAACACCATTGTGCAAAATAATCAGTCATCAGCGCGAGATCGTGCTAAAGCCATGATTTTTCTTCGTCATCATCTGCATGAAGATTTGAAAATAAAATATCTTATCGTAAAAGACCCTCTTATTCTATGGCAAAATTTGAAAGAAAGATTCAACCACCTGAAGATGGTTGTCTTACTTAAAGCACAGTATGATTGAATGCATTTGAGGTTACAGGATTTTAAATCTGTGAGTGAGTATAATTCTGTGATGTATAAAATTATATCGCAGTTAAAATTATGTGGAGAAAATATAACAATGATGATATGTTGGAGAAAACATTCTATACTTTTCATGCCTCAAATATTGTCCTGCAGCAAAAATATCGTGAGAAAGGTTTTAAGAAATATGCTGATCTAATTTTTTGTCTTCTTGTGACTGAACAAAATAATAAGTTGTTAATAAAAAATCATGAAACCCATCCAACAGATTCTACTCCATTCCCTGAAGTGAATGTTGTTAAGACTCATGATCCTAGAAGAGATCGTGTTCGTGGGCGTAGTCGACCATGTGGCCGTAAATATGATCCTGAACATATTCGTGGTCATGATAACTATGGTACTTATAATCGCAATTTTCAAAATAAAAGTTTAAGTGTTAAAAATATTGATGACCACGAGAAGTGGGTAAAATGATAAAGAAAATATGGTTTTGAAAAACTATGAACACGAATATTATGTTGTGACATGAGAAGCCGTTAGTCTCATATATGTAATATGACATCTAATTTATATCTTGATATTATTTACATTTTATTATTGATATTATTATTTTAGTATCTTTATCTTTTATTATTTATTTAATATTTTAGTATGATTATGTTTATCTTTTATTATTTTGGTATTTTGATATTTTGTTTAAACTTTTGGGATATAATTTTCTGACTATACTCTTATAGTTCGAATATATAAGTTTGAAAATATTTTGTTATTACCATATTACTATTGTTTCATTTTTGGATGGAAAAATGGTGTAGAAGATGTATGTCTAATTGATAGTGAAACTACGCACACCATACTTTAAAATGAGAAATATTTTTCTCAATTAAATGTGGGAGAAACAAGTGTTACAACAATAAATAGTAGTTCAAAACTTATTGAAGGCTCTGGAAGAGTTAATGTATTATTACTAAGAAGAACTATTATTGTGATTGATAAGACACAATATTCCTCAAAGTCCCGAAGACATTTATTGAATTTTAAAGATATCCGACGTAATGAATACCATATTGAAATTATAGAGGATAATAGTCATGAATATTTGTGCATTACTCAAATGATCTTTGATAATAAATCTTTGTTGGAAAAACTACCATCTTTTTCTTATGACTTATATTATGCTAAAATCGATACTATTGAAATGCATCATTTAGTAAATCATAAGTTTACTAATCTTGTTATATTTATGATTTGGCATGATCGTTTAGGTCATCCAAGATCAATTATGATGCAAAAAATAATTGAGGCTATGCATGGTAATCCATTGAAAAATCAAAAGGTTTTAACTTCAGATAAACTCTCTTGTGATGCATATTTTAAAGGGAAATTAATTGTAAAACTTTCACCATTGAAAGTAGGAGATGAAAGTCCTCCATTTCTAGAACGAATTCATGGTGATATATGTGGACCAATTAATCCACAATGTGGGCAATTAAGATATTTTATGGTTTTAATTAATGCATTGACCTGTTGGTCACATGTCTGTTTATTATCAACTCGTAACTTGGTGTTTGCGAGATTACTTGTCTAAATAATTCGTTTGAGAGCCCAATTTTCTGATTATCCAATTAAACGAATTCGTTTAGATAATGTTGGTGAATTTTCTTCACATGCATTTGATTATTATTGCATGTCGATAGGCATAATTATTGAACATCTAATAGCTCATGTTCACACACAAAATGGTCTTGCTGAATCATTTATCAAAAGATTACAATTAATTGCAAGATCATTGATAATGAGAACAAATCTCCCTACATCTGTTTGGGGACATGTTAATTTGCATGTTGCAGCACTTGTGCATTTAAGGCCATTGAGTTATTATAATGTTTCTCATTTACAGTTGGCTTTTAGTTCAGAACCTAATATTGCTCATTTGAGAATTTTTGGGTGTGCTGTATATGTTCCAATTGAACCAACCCAACGAATGAAAATGGGTCCTCAAAGAAGATTGGGGATATATGTTGGGTATGATTCCCCGTCAATTATAAGGTATCTTGAACCTTTGACAGGAGATGTTTTTACTGCAAGATTTGCTAATTGCCATGTTGATGAAAATTTATTTCCCAAATTAGGGGAGAAAATAAATGGCATAATAAAATAGCACTTGCTTGGACGACATCATTGAGCCATTTAGATCCACGCACAAGCATGAGTGAATTGGAAGTTCAAAAGATAATTCATTTACAAAGAATGACAAATCAACTGCCAGATTCTTTTGCTGACTCCAGTAGAGTCACTAAATCGTATATTCCAACTATAGATACTCCTATAAAAATAGACGTCCCTGTAGGACATAATGTAACTCCTATAACTGTTGAATCAAAAGCACATAAGAAGCGTGGCCAACCCCTTGGTTCTAAGGATAAAAATCATCGAAAAAGAAAAGGATTAAATGATCAAGATAATCATATTGATGAAATAGAGAAAGAAGACCAAGACACAACTGATAAAAATATTCCAACTACAAATGTTGAAGAGAATTATGAGATTTCTATCAATTATTCAATTATACCACTTCCAGTAAAAGTTGGGATATAAAGAAAATAATTATTGATAATACATTTGCATATAATGTAGCCCTTGATATTCTCAAAGATAATAAGGATTTTGATCCATCATCAGTTGAAGAATGTCGACATAGAAATGATTGGCCTGAATGGAAAATACAATTCAATCGGAGTTAAATTCAATTGCTAAACGAGAAGTTTTTGGACCTGTAGTCCAAACACCGAATGATGTAAAGCCTGTTGGCTATAAATGAGGTTTTGTGCAAAAGCGAAAAGAGAACAATGAAGTCATAAAGTATAAAGCACGACTTGTCGCATAAGGTTTCTCGCAAAAGCCTGATATTAATTATGATCAAACTTATTGACCCGTGATTGATGCTATTACACTTCGATGTCTTATAAGTTTGGCAGTTCATGAAAAAGTTGGCATGCGTCTAATGAATGTTGTTACGACTTATCTATATGGAAGCCTTGAGAATGAATTTATAATCCCAAAAGGATTCAAGTTACCTAAGGCTTGTGATGGCCCTCGTGGAAATTATTCAATAAAATTGCAGAAATCATTATATGGGCTAAAACAATCTGGACGCATGTGGTACAATCGCCTTAATGATTTTTTGTTGAAGTCATGTTATAACAATAACCAAATATGTCCATGTATTTTTATTAAGAAATTTGGATATGATTTTGTCATCATCGCTATATATGTTGATGATATCAATCTCATTGGAACTCCTGAAGAGCTCCAAGAAGCTATATATTGCTTAAAATGAGTAATTGAGATTAAAGATTTTAGAAGAACCAAGTTTTGTCTTAGATTACAAATTGAACACATGAAGGATGAATTTTTTGTCCTTTAGTCAACATATGCGACTAAAGTCTTGAAAATATTTTACATGGACAAAACACATCCATTAAATACTCCAATGGCCGTGAGGTCACTGGATATAAATAAAGATATTTTTAGACCTCAAGAAAGTGATGAAGAATTACTTGGTCTTGAAGTACCATATTTTAGTGCTATTGGTGCATTAATGTATCTTGCTAACAACATGCGACTTGATATAGCATTTGCTATAAGTTTATTATCAAAATTTAGTTCATCACTAACACGACGACATTGGAATGACGTTAAACATGTCCTGAGATATCTCCAATGAACTATTGATATCGGATTATTTTATTCAAATAAAAATGATCCGAAATTAATTGGTTATATTGATGCTAGTTATCTTTCTGACCCACATAAGACACGTTCTCAAAATGACTATTTATTTACATATGGTGATATTGTTATATCATGGTGCTCTACAAAGCAAACTATAACAACAACTTCATCTAATCATGCTAAGATTATAGATATTCATGAAGCAAGTCAAACATGTGTTTAGTTAAGGTCAATGATTCATTATATTAGAGAGAGTTGTGGTTTATCCTCCGGAAGAGAGATTTCAACTCCTTTGTATGAAGATAATGCAACTTGTATAGTTCAATTGAAAGGAGGATATATCAAAGGATATTGGACAGAACACATTTCACCTAAATTTTTCTTTACTCATGAACTTCAAAAGAAAGTTGAAATTGATGTAGTTCAAATTTGGTCATGTGATAATCTTGCAGATTTATTTACTAAGGCATTGTCGACTGCAACCTTCGAGAAATTGAGATATAAGATTGGTTTGCGTCGGTTCAAAGATCTTGAGAGATTATCTCAACAAGGGAGAAATCTACACATAAAGAATAGTGTACTTTTTTTTCTTCACTAGAGTTTTTTCCCACTGGATTTTTATTTAGTAAGGTTTTAATGAGACATATTCTTTATGTTATGGACATCCAAAGGGGAATGTTAAACATATTGAGTTTTGTAGATGTCCATAATATTCAAAAATCATTATCATTTTTTATCTCGAGATTAATGTTCATATGTATGACGATCATCTTAAAGGATTATCATTATCCTTTCGTCTCGAGAAACAAAATAATTATGACGAAATGATTAACATTATCCTTTTTGACTTGAAAGATGCAAAGTCATTATGAAGATAGGATAAATGTTATCCTTTTACCTCAAGAGACGTCAAATAATTCTGACGATAACATCATCGATGATGCAATTCCCCTAAAAGATAGAATCAACCTTTTCCTATAAATAGGAGATCCTACGACTCATTTGTAATGATTTTGAAAGTTAAAGAAATGAATAAAAATTCATTTTCTCTCTATATCTCTAGTATTACTCTTATATCATTCTTATTATTTTTATTATTCTGTTGTAAGTTTTCATAACAATTTATTAAATTTAAAGTATTTTTTGTTAATTTATATTAAAAATCTAAAATAAAATATTTTAGATGTATACTTATATTATTTGTGATTTAGTTGACTTTTTTTTTTTTTCTTTTTAATTAGGATTTGAAGTTAGAAATATAGTCGAATATTAACTAATTTGTAAAATTAAAAAGTAATTTATAAAATTAAAAATTTAGGACTTATCTGAAAAAATGTAAATAATTAAAGAATTTTAAAATAAAATTTGTTAAAAACTAAATTGATTTTAAAAAAAAAAATGATTAATTTTAAAATTTTAATATTAAATAAAATCAAATCATTTTTTTTTTTTGGGTAACAAAAAAAAAAATCAAACTAATTATATCAAACTAAAAAAAAAAAAAAAAAAAAAAATCAATTTAACGAATATCAAACTAATTATAGTAATATATTATAGATGAATAATTAAAATTATCAAAAAGTATTTAATAAGTCAGGATAAATTTGAGGCATAATAAATGTAAAAATTCCCCGAACATAAAAAACTACAACCAATTATCATCAACTTTTCTTAAAATCAACTACCGTTACTAACACAAAAATAATAAGATATGTCATTCACCAAAAAAAAAAAAAAAGATATGTCTCGTTATCTTCTTTCGGGTATCTTTCGGACACAGAGGTTGTGGTTGTAGATTGTATCTTGCGTTCTTCTTCTAGGGTTTCTTTTTTTTTCTTTTTTTTTTTCTCTCTTCACCTTTCTTATAGACAGTTTATATATATATATATATATATATATATATATATATTCAACCTCTCTTCACACAAATCGTAGATTAATTATCCGGTTTCATCACTTTTCCAGTTTCGTTCGGTTTTCGAATCTCGATTCGTTACCAAACAAATAATATATTAGGTAAGGTCCCTTTTTTATTAGTTTCGTTTTAAGATTTTAATCTTGTTGTTGTGTGAGCTTTATTGTAGTCTATTGGTAAATTATTGTTGTTTGATCTTTGGGAATTTCTTCCTAATCTTGGTAATTTGAAATGTGATATTGTTAAATTTGCTTATGAGAATGGGTATCGGTGAAAAGGGGAGTATTTTTTCTCAATTATCTCTGTGTACCTTTCAAGGAATTGTCTTCTAAAGTACTTCCCAAAACTTTTAGGGCAAGGATACTAATTTTTCTGTTTTTGATTAGGCGTGTCTTTCGTGTCTTATTGATTTTTTCTCCTTTTTTTTTTTTTTTTTTTTTTTTAATTTGTAATGTTGACATTAGAATAACATCTGAAAATTAGTAAGTTCCAGATACCTTATTGTTATAGATTAAGTAATAGAGTGTGGGTAATGGCTATTGTGGAGTTTGGTGGTTCATCTTTCTGGTGATTGAAATTGGTGTTTTCACTTATTTCATTTGAGTTTGAGGTTGCAGAAAACTATCACGTTGTTTTTCCATATCTTTTATATGTTTCACTTTTCTGCAATTTTGCATTTCTATATTAATAAAGTGATAAATATCTTAGAATACTTTTAAAAAAAAAAATTAAAAAAAATTGATACAATTTGAATAGAGATATTAATTTCCTTTTTCTTTTAATGGAATGAAAAAGAGGAGAAAAAAAAAAAAAAAATCATTTGGGCTTGAGTTAGCTGTCCAGTTTCCTCCCAACCCATTACCCAGCAATGGGAAGTCGGTTTCTAGTTGGGTCAATATAAATTCCTTATCAGGAAAATCAGACCTCCTTTCTTTATCCCTACGTTTCTCTAGTATTTTTCTCGCACTTCTCTTCCTCTTCGCAGTTTCTTGAGTGTATTCACTATAAATATATTTATCTTCAGTGGCTCCGCATTGCTTCACCTGAATTTCTCAGGAATCTTTTTCAGGTAACTATTATATGCACATTCACTTTTTCCCTCCTTAATTTCAATGGGTTGATATATATATATATATATTTAAAATAATTTATCTGTTTTTGAAATCTTTCTGTTCAAAAATTTTTCTCCACCTTGATTTTTCTTATGAAGAGTTTCTTTAAAGGTCTCTTCCTGCAAAAAGTTATCAAATTTTGATCTAATTGTTAGCAATTGATGGATCTTGTTATCTGGTGTTTGTTCTAGATATAAAATTACCTTCACTTCATACATAATAAATGGAGCACTCATATATGTTTATATTTGGAAATTTACTTGAATTCATGGGTTGTTTTCATTTTTGCAAAAAATCTAATTGTGATGCTGGATTTCTTTTACATGTCAAAGACATTAATTTTGCAGGCATGGAAGAACAATTTATATTAAGGGTCCCGCCTTCTGTAGCTGAGCGTATAGACCGCCTTTTGAGTGAAAATGCTTCGTGTTCTGATGACAAATCACTTGATTTATCCTTTACTGGTAATGCTTTTTTTTTTTTTTTTTTTTCCTCTGTTCAAAAACTCTGGTAATTATATTCTTATTTACGTTGTTCGATCCTCATTGGATGAATAACAATAAATAGATGATATCACTATAGAGAGTATTGGGACAAGATTTTGACTGATTCTAAGCAGAAGTTTTAGGACAGTGTTGGGATTGCTTCACGATCAAGCATTTAGTGTTAAATGTAGAATTTGAACAAAAACAACTGACTTTTGTCGAAATTTGTTTTCTGTGGACTTTGAACAATTACCTCAATTACTACGATTTAACGTAATAAGATTCTCTTATGGGTTGCTTATTTTATGTTTTCTTGAGTATATTTTTCTTTCCTTTTTCCTGTCTTCATATTGAACCTTACTTTACTCTTTTATTTTCAGAGGATGGGAGGACTGGCTCATTTGTTATTGGAAACGAGCACTTCCCTGCATATCTCTTAGATTTGCCCTGCATCCTGGAGTCCTATAAAACCTATGATGATAGTGTGCTTATCAAAACTGCAGATGTTGGCCAAGTATGCTGCCTATTTTATTAGTATTATCTATACTTGTTTGAAACTTCCATGAACAGTGTGCAAGTATGTAACAATTTGAAAATGATGTCAGATGATTATGGTTAAAGAAGAATGTGATAGTGTTCCCGATGAGGTGGAGTACAGACATGGACTCACCCCTCCTATGAGAGATGCTCGACGACGAAGATTTCGCAGGGAGCCTGATCTCAATGTAAGTCAATTTATTGTTAAATGATGCATTTTTCTCTTTCCATTTCAATTATTCACCTTGTGTGCAAGCATGGGTGTGTGTGTTACCTTGTGGTTTTTAGCATGACAAGAATTTTGTTTGACAATGAGACAGATATGATGAGATTTTGTCATAGATCTTTTACCTGTTGTTTTGCTCATATGGTGAAATACTTGCTTGCAAATTGTTAAATTTGGTTCAAGTCCAAAAGGAACAATGTTTTATCTGGCATTTGAGTGATGATGCTTTTCCCTTTTTCTGTGTGTAATTTGTCGCTTTGAAAGCTTGTTATAAATATACATTATACAAATAAATGATATGTATGTAGAAGACATATTTATATGGATGTTTACTTCTACATGTTTAAGTGGGGTAGCTTTTCCCTGTGTAATTTGTCACTTTGAAGGCTTTGTGTAAATATACATTATACAAATAAATGATATGTATTTAGAGGACAGATTTATATGGATGTTGACTTCTACATTTTAAGTGGAGTAGCTTTTCCCTCTTGATGAGTACTTACATATACACAGATGCATAGGAGATACATTTCTACGGATAGTTACCTCTACATGCTATACTCTTTTAACTTCCCTGTTTAACTCACTGTTGTTCTGTTTTGCAGCCTGAGCTTGTACGCCGTGTTGAGAAAGATTTGCAGAACATTATGGCTGGTGGGACGGCTGAGAATATGGATATCCTTTTTTAGTTGTTTTATTCTACTTAAATATCTAGTGTTGTCAAATGTCGAAGGTTCCTTTCTGGTTTTGTGGTTACTTGATTCTCTGAAGACAACTGTGTAATTGAGGTTTATAATTTTTCTTACACCTTGGAAAATCCTCAAAGAGAGCAAATTAGTTTTCCTTGTTCTTAGGCAATTTGCTAATCCATACTTCAGGTTTTTATTGTGCCTGGTAGATTTAGAGATCATATTCTCCTCCATAATGTGTGACCCGTGCAAAACAGAGAATCAGTCTAATAAAAAATTATTGTCATATTTATTTTGTAAAATTTGTGTGAAATTTTGTGCTTCATGAATGTTTTGGTTGAATTTCTAACTGCAAGATTGTGTTCTGATATTCCTTGACTAAGTACTTTACATATTGAAGTTGCTGAGCAGGAAGAAGATGGTGAAGACAAAGCTCGTAATACAAATAAGAAGGCAGAACCTAAGGCCCCTGAGAAGCATGATGCACCTGAGACTGGGAGTGCTGGTGGAGAGCCTGATAGAAGTGATTCTGATGAGTCTGATGATTCAATTTGATCATGGAGGTTTTGATTTTGAACTTGATGTTTACTTAATAGTTCATTTGTAAAGATCAGTTGTACATATACTTTCAAGTTTAAGGTCGGTGAACATCTCCTCTATTCATGGCCTTCTGTTTATATTAATGGAAATGGGTTCTATATCTGTAGTTGTACCTTTGTGGTGTTCATGGCATCTTGAGTTCTTTCTTTTTTCTTTTTTCTTATGTGGTGGGGTTTCACAATTCTTAATTTAATCTTTTTGAAAATAAGATTACATTTACTGCTAAAATTGATTTTTTGTTTGTTGGGATTTTTACCATTGTTATCCTGGTCATTTGCTAGTTGATATTTAATTGGATTCAAAAGAGTTAGTGATTTTGAGTGGCAAAACTATCGAATCAACCGTCTCTATTTATATTGAGTGTTCAATTTCTTCCTATTTAATTGTGGAATTCTATGTTGAAAGGGACTGTAAAATCGTGAAATCCCTGAAGAACACAGAAATATATTCAGTTGAGGCTAGGGAAGGAGTGGGATAAGAACTACACTGGTTAATGATTACTCTAGTGGGCTATCTTAGGCTCAACATGAACTAGTTTGTGTATTGCTGAGTCAGACAGATGTTATCTTCTTTTGTTCCATGTCAATGCTAGTAGGATTATGTATAATTTGTATCTTAACCAAAAACAACTAGGTTCTAAACAGCTTATATATAACATACAAGTGCCTCAAATTTCAAGTATGATAGTTTGCTTATGAACAATGAACAATTTGCATAGTTTGCTTGAGAGTGGTCTGCTACACAAGCTGGGCATGCAGAAATTTTCTTTTACCCATAATTGAGTAATTGAACAATGATTTGGGACCATGAATGTGTATCTGGGATATGATTTCTTCCAAAGATCTGACATGGTGCATTTAACATAACTTCTGATGAAATTCTGCTGACACTAGAACTTGTGTGGTCTGTTTCTTTTCCTTTATATTGATTATGCCATGAGTAAATTCAGATCTTGCTGATGGTTTCAAGTATAGATATTTCTACCTTCCTGCTGTTAATTGTATCTTGTTCCTTTTTGTTATTTTACTAGGTGCTCCCATATTTTGCTTCTCAAAAGATGGCTTTTATGCTAATATGAAAAATATTTTACTGCAAGTTGGTGAACTTCTTTTTGGCACCTGCAGATTTTATAATATATTGTGTTAGGACTAGGTTCTGGATTTTCTAGAGGTCACCTGTTTTCCAAAATGCCTACTGCTGGTAAATCTTATCTCCAGTACCAGCATCATTTTTTCCCCCCTTCTATGTAGAATAGTTCCGCGCACCCTGCAGGTCTTCAGATTTTATAACTTGAATTAAGAGTGCTTAGTAATCAATCCACAGGATATGGTTGATTGTTTGCTCAAGTTACCAGCTTGGGTTGTAATTGTGATCTGGACTGTTGACTTGTGCTTTCAGATGCGACTCTTTAGGTAATCAAAGTGTAGCCAATCTAATATCCTAGCTTCTACATTTTGCAGTGGTACAAGATGATTCTTTATTTGTTACTTTTTTTTAATTCACTTACCAATACGAGGTCTGTGCTAGTTGGCTCTAAAGGTCAAATTGAACTTTGCTGGCTATCAGTTATTATATATGGTCTATGGGTGTAGTTCTTTTGAAATTCATGCCTAGATGGGATTAAAATAGTGTATTCCTATGTACCTGATTAGTTGAAGTATAATATGCAAAACATTATGATACAATGGAAACAACTGCTTGCTGCTTGTTTTCTCTAATCCCTAGTATTTGATTAAAGATTTAGGCCAACGGTGTTTCATTTCGTGTTCAGTAAAGTACTACTATAAGGTGGTTTTCAAAATGGCTGGAGTAGGTAGTTTTCTTCGGATTAACTAAAATTTTTAATGTATCCTGCTTAATCATGATGATTCAAAGAGCCAAAAGTCTTGGTTGTTTCACATTTCTGGACAACAACCCTTTGTTGCTGCCTTTTGACTGAACATGTTTGCTATAAATAGGCATAGGTATAGATGGTTACAGAACATTTTGGTAGAACTTAATTTGCTAATACACTTTTCAATTGTGTAATTGGGATTTATTTTGTATTTTTTCAGGATTCATGTTAAAGAACTCTTATGACTAAATTCACTTGTTTCCTTCTTGAGTAATTCTGTCGTGAACCATTTGTATGCAGAGGGAAAATTTTTAAGTAAACTTGTCTTTTCGAATCTCTCACGTTAAATTTTGTATCTTTATGGAAAGTACAAATTTATTGCATAAGCTACAAATCACAATCTCTATTTCAGCTGTTTCCAGAATGAGCAAACATATTGTATGCTCTCTCTCTCTCAGCATTTGTGTTTATATTTGCAATAACGTGTAAATATACATGTGGTTCCCATTATTTTAAGTGAAGGTACACATCTGCAATGGGAACTCTTTGTGCTTGACCACTTGTTAGGCACAATTACATGGGAATTTCATAGTGATTTTTTATGGATTGACTGGGGGATTTCATAGGTAGTATAGGTCTGCAAAATGTCAAAAGCACAAATAAATGAGAAATGGGGAGGGGGGAGGGGGGCAATAACAAAAAAACCCAGAAGTCAACTGGTTGGAATCAATATAAAAAATGAAGGAGAGAAACTTCTGTTTGACAAGTTCTGCATTGTTTCCCAATAATGAATGGCATGGAGAAAACAAAACAAAAAAAAAAAACAGGGTTTTGGAGAAAGATTCACGTGAGGAAGACAAAGTAGTTGGCCTAGACTTTTATGGACAGAGCAGAGAGACACATGGAATCATAAACCTAGTTCACAGAATAGTCTCTAATGGAGGGCATTGTGATCAAGATCGAAATTCACGTGGCAAGTTGCCAACTTTCATTAATCCTTATCCTATTAATCTCTACTAATCCACAATTATTGGAGGTTTTCCTTGGTTGAGCTGGATTTTTGTTTTTTTTTTCATTTGGTATTTCCTTCGATTAATTAGAGAGGATTTGTACAGTAATTTAAACTCAAGATGTTACATTTGACAATAAAATGTGATATAAGATTGTTTCTAACATGAGTTAAAGATCTCACACTTGATTGGTGAAGATACTTCAAGTAAAAAGAGTAATGTCAATCGATTGTATTTATTTATTTCTTTCGTTCTAGAAGTGGCTGAAGGAGAAAGAAAGAAAGGGGGAAAAAAAAATGCAGCCCTTCTTCTCTCATTATTGCTGGGATAGTTGGGTTTAGTTTTGGATAATTGTTGGATGCTAAGCTAAATTAATGTCTATTTAAGTGGGTTTCATGTATTTGTTCAAGTTCAAGGACACATGGAGGAAAAAAAATACAATGCATACTTGAAAGAAATGGTGGTTGTACCTTCTTTAACAGATAGATATTATATATATAAATATATATATATATATATATATAATGTACATTATATACAAAGAAAAATGTTAGAAATAAGTATTGATATATTAAAAATTAACAATAATAATAAAAATAAATGTTTGTTTTTGTATTAAATGTGTAGTTTTATTTCCTTTCTAAAGTTAGCTTATTGGCTTTTGTTCTCATATGATTATTTAATATCAAAATACTTACAAATAAATAATTATTGAAAAAGTTTAAAACCTATTGGATCTCAAATAGTTACTTAAATATTGTATATTTTCAAAATTTAGTTAATTGTAGAAGCAAATGAATAAATTTCTTTATTAATTATTTCTTTTTTTTTAAAAAAAAATATATAAAAATTAATAAATTGTAATTATAAATTATTAAAGATTGAAATTTTTTTTTGGTAAGTATGAATAAATATTATTACTTAAGTGACAAGTAAAATGAAAAAGTAAAAAGACAAAGTCAAGGGACAAAAGCAGAGAGAAATGAATGAAAATAAAAGGATAGGGTTGACCAATATTGTTTCTTGTTT
>JAXGGT010000169.1:8631403-8656757 GCA_035583425.1 Marsdenia floribunda | reverse complement strand
GAAAAGAACAATCGGCCACAAATTTGAGAGACCAATTTTGTTTAGTATTCCATTTAATCAACAACGCCTCATTCCTTGCCTTCGCATCCTTCTCTTCCTTCGCTTCCTTCTCTTCTTTTTTTTCATACCATCCCAACATAATTGGTTGAACTTCCTGAATGACAATTGATGATTTTTTGACATCACACCAAGTGTCCTTGGGTGCAGTTGCAAAGAAATCCAGAACTTCTTGTTTATTACTCTCATGACAAAGAATATCTATTACCTTCACTCTTGCAACCAATTGACACATTTTCTAGACATCAACCTTTAACTATATTGGGATCAAGCCCTTCACAAAATCACCAGTAGGTTTAATATAGAAAAAAAATCATGTAATCGTCTTTCTCTTCATCATCACCTCTCCCACACAACATATGTACAAAACCATAAAGAAGTTTAAGACACAAAAAAAATTAACTTGTAGGTAATGATTCGACGGAGATAAAATAAATAGATAAATAAATCCAATAACAATTACAAGACTTTCCTATCTTTTTCAACTGATGCCTATACAGAGGTTGCTTACCCATCATCAGAATCATCTTTCGTGATACATGTTCTCAAAAATCCTATTTCGAAGGCCAAGGTACCTCTAATATCTTCTTTCTTGATTTTTTTTTTTTTTTCCAAGAATTTCCCAACATGATAATAACCCCCTTTAATTTCTCTCCTTAAAAAAAAAAAAAAAAAAAACAAGAAGAAAAAAAAAAAAATCTTTTTATTCCTTCTTACTCTTTACTTTTTTTTTTTTTTTTTTACATCTCATTTTCTCTTTTTTTGATCTCTCGATTTCTTGACTTTTTAACTTTTCTGGCTTACATTCATATTGGAGCCACTTGGATTTTTCCTTCCTTTTATTACCAAAAACATAGATAAGTCTTTGTAGGCTGTTCATTCATGCTAATTCAAGGTCTTCAACATCTCAAATTGTAAGTTCGTTGCCATCCACATCATCCATGATCCAAATTCAAAATCTTCACGAATCTTTAATCTATACTTCAATCGACAAACTATTGATTTCAATCTGGAACTTGTATTCACTTGGCGGTCTCCACATTTTTTATGACAAATTCATTCATTCAATCCTAGAGATTCCATGACAAAATATATTAGAATCAATTTTGTCAAATAGTATTTTTTTTTTTTTATTGCAAATTTGCATATGGTAATTCAACCAATAATTCATTTAATCGATGAATCTAATTTTGGCTTAAGGGCTCCAACAAATGTACTCGTCAATTTTACCAATTTTTTTTAATATCGATTCAAAAAAGTCATCAATATCATGAATATCAACTTGAAGGAGTCATCAAATTATCAAATTGAAAAAATTATCAACTCTACCAAAGACTTGAAATCATCAACTTCACCAACAATTTGAAGCAATTATCAACTTTACAATGACTTTAAGAAGCTATCAACCTCGCCTATAATTTGAAGAAGCCATCAACTTTGCCAACGACAATTTGGATGTGTCAACTTCAACATAAATGAGCCACTGACTTCAATATAAATGAGTCATTGACCTTGCTAACTTCAACATGAAGGATTTATCAATTTTGTCAACTTCAACATCAAGTAGTCATCGACTTTTTTAGTTTCAACATCAATTCTCCCAACTTTAATATGGATAAGTCATCAACTTCACCAACATTCAGCCTTACAACACATGAATTAGCCATCCTATCTTCTAAAATCAACGGCTGTCAGAAAGCAAAAACTCATGCACATTTTATATTACAAAAATAATATCTCAAAATTCAACCATTTAAAGATAAACTCCCCCATTCAAATTAAAGAAACATGTGTCTAATACTTCTTGTCAAAATTTCAGGTTGATCGGAGTAGAATTGATGATTTAATTATTTGAAAGAAATAGATTGTCAAAAAATCATAAAGCTTCTGAATAGCTTATGTTGCAGAAGTAATATCTCCCAATCCAATTGTTGAAATCTAATCTCAACCATTCAGATTGAAGAAACATGTATCTCATACTTGCTTTCAAAATTTTAACTCTATTGGAATAGAAGTAATGATATAATTGTTGAAAGAAATAGACCGCCAAAAAAACATAAAGCTTCTAAATAGCTTCTGTTGCAAAACAAAATATCTTCTAATAAAATTGTTCAAAATTGATCTCCCATGTTCACATTGAAGAACAATGTGTATGATAATTGATGTCAAAAATTTAGCCTGATCGAAAAAAATAGACTACTCGTTCAATTGAAATAAATTGATTGACAGACTGAAAATAGAATATTCATGTAGTTCTTTATTTATTTATTTATGGCAACTTTGCCAACTTAAATTTGAAGCCATCTTTGACAACATTGATGACTTGAAAAAATGATCAAATTTTTCAATCAATAATTTTATCGATGCGGGCTTTAAGTAATCATCAGCTTCGTTTTTTTTTTTTTTTTTTTTGGGAAAATATCAACTTTGTCAATCATCAAGTTTGACAAGTCAACATCTTCTTTGACTTTCAAATAAATGAATTGGCAATAACTTTGATGGCATCGATTTGAAGGAGTCAAAAAACATCTTTTACAACTTCAACTTATAAAAGTCAATGTTTTCGACAAATTTCTTATAGAAAAATTGACAATAACTTTGGCAATAGACAATCTTATAACTTTGTTGGGAGATATACATATTATCACTAAAAGAACCAAATTTAATTATACGATTCTTCTTCTTCTTCTTTTTTTTTCTTACTTTTCATTTTTTTTTCACTTTTTTTAATATATATATTTTACTTTTTGTATTTTTCTATATACATATATATATATATATATATATATATATATTCCTTTTTTTTTTTTTTTTGTTATGACTGAACTTAGAATTTTGTTCTAAGCTACCTACGTATCCCATAAGGGAATCAAGTTAAACGTAGTTCAAATTTGTAATTTAACCTCATGCATCAAAAGAGTAACGTGCAATTTTCACTCATTTGTTATGGAGCGGCTTTCTTTTATAATAATGCTTCAAATATCTTCAATTTATGTGTCCAACTTTAATGCAATCTTTATCAACAAGCTTGTAACATCCACTTGAGTATGCTTCACTCACAGCATAAGGACCATCCCATTTCGCTTCAAGCTTTCTAATATTTTGAGGAAAGATAATTGGCCTTCGAACTACAAGTATCATATCACCAACTTGGAAAGAACGAAAACGATTTTTTTTGTTGAAAGCTTTTGAAAGATGAGCTTGATAACATTCTAGCTAGTATCTGCTGAGCTTCCAATATCTTTTCATCCAAAGCTTCTAACTCTTCGAGGCATAAACGAGAATTCTCATCCTTCATGAGTCTTTCATGAATTGTTGTCCTTCAAGAAGGTATTTGTCATTCCAATGATAGAACAACTTGAATACCATATACTAGTGCATAAGGAGTTGAATAAGTTAGAGTTTGAAATGTATTACGACATGCCCATGAAGCTTCTCCAATCCTCATATGCTAGTATTTCTTTGATTTTACAGGTTACAAAAAGTTTTATTGAAAGCTTCAGCCAAACCATTTGCAGCTACATAATACATCGAAGAGAAAAATTTTTTGAACTCAAATTAATCACAAAAGTTGTTTCATCAGACTATTGCAAAAAGGCTTGCCATTATCTATGATGATGTATCTCAGAACCCCATAACGAAAGATGATGTTGACATGAATGAAGCTTAACACATTCTCCTTTTTTACTTCCCTTAGTGCAACAACTTCTGCCCATTTTGAAAAATAATCAGTAGTCCCCAAAACATAGAGATGTCCGACAAATGACTTAAGCAATGGCCCAAGTAGACTGACTGAGATGTTGCATCATTTGTGACTATTAGGATAAGTACTACTACTATCTATTGAATTTTGTTGTTCTTCTCCTCATGACGCATGACAAATGATACTTCGATACCTTGGGATGAAAGGAGAAGATGTAAATCATGTTGTAGTTTGGTGGGAATTTTATCTATGGTATGTTTCATCTTAAGAAAAATTTTATTGATGACCTCCATTTTGTATTGTTTTCTAATCGTTGTTGGTTCTGAATTTCTAGAAGTAGTTGTTCCAAATTTAGAACATTATTTAATTTTGATTGTCTAGTTTGTTGTTGAGATATGGGAATAGTTATGTATAGGGGGCTGGTTCTAGGTTCATTGGTGGGATAGATTGGTCTTGGAAGACTAAAAACTTGAATTGTTTTTGAGTTTCCCAATAGGGATAAGGAGGAAATCGATGTTCTGGTTGTTTGTCATGTATGGGAGAGGATTTTGAAAATTTTGTATTGAATACATTCATTGTGTTAAGGACCCTAAAAAGTGACTTGAAGTGGTTGAGGCACGTTGAATCTCAGATGGAGTGTTAATTGTCGAATATGAAGTGTCAGTTGGTGCAAGACATTGTTGAATTTGATCATTACATTGTAGTTATTGGCTAGAAGCATAGCTAGAGACCAAGGATTCATTTGAGGTATTGATTTGGAATAATGGGAATGTGAAGAAACATTTTTTGGTCGTTAGTTTCTTCTCTACTAGAGTGAGGTTTGGAATTTCCTTTGTGGATTCATCCTTATCTGTTGGAACCTTTGATTTCTTTTGAATGGTCATCTGATTTAGCAATTTGGGAAGTGTCTTCTTGTCATGATTACTATCTTTAGTTGAAGGTGATGAAGGTTGGATATCTAATTTTTAAGGAGCCAATGTTTCAGCTAAGGGATCATTTTTATCCATAATTCTAGTAATAATAGGGTAGACTTGCATAGGTGTATGAATCAGTTGAGAGTTTATCGCAAGAGAAGCGTCTACAATGTGGTGTTGATTGGAGGAAGTTACTACAAGTTCTTATCACATTTAATGTTGTCAGTTGAGTGAAAGTTACAAGATGGAAAGGTTAGAGGGAGATTGTACTTGTTGGGCATGTACTGATGGTTGTGTAGTAGAGTGGTTAATACCCAAAATGGATGGTGAGTATTTTTAGCGCAGGAGGTGGTAGTGTATCATTCGGAGAATAGGGAATAAAATTTGCTACTGGTTTGGATATTAAAAAGGGGAATCAAATTTGTCTTTAGTTTTCAAATATATAAAGAGGATCTCTAGTTGAGGTTTCTAGAGATATGGGCTAGGTTTCCATGAGTCGACAAGTTTGGCGTGAGTTTGGGAGGTTGGAAGGATGTTGAGGCTTGGGCACATTTAGCTTTTTGGCAAGTGACTAGTGTCCCAGGGACAATGCCTAATGTTGACTCTTTTAACTATAGTTTTTTTTTTGAATTAGAGGGTGTCGACTTCGATGAATTTGAAGGGTTTTCAAGTAGTAGTGTAAACTGGGATCAACAGAGGGTTCAGGTGGTGTGGGTGTGTGCATTTGTGTGGGACGTTAGTCTATATTCTTATGGCCAATCCAACCATTGGAAAACATAGAATAGGAATTCCCCCATAGCTAACTATTTGTTTAAATTTTTCAATGTAATAATAGGGAATGCGCGCAGGGTCGACGAAAGGAGATTTGGGCACATAATCTTGCATAACAACCTTGTTTTGCATGTAAAGTACATGTATTAATTCTTAAAAGATTACCATGAGAAGTTCCTGCCTATTTTAGTATCCATTGTCATAAAATTATGTAGGTAGTTCAGGTAGACATATCCAAAATGCCATGTAGGAGAATTAAAGAAGCTCCTAAGGGTTTTGAAACAGATTGCCATTATTTGACGGCAAGAAAATGACTAGATATGAACTTGGGCCCTTGGTGGAGAGCTTTGGTGTAGTTTTCTTTTTTACAAAATTCAATAAGAAAAAGTCTAACACTAGATCAATAAGTTGTAGATTTTTCGTTCATTGTCATATTTAGTGTAGCTTGTTGGTGTATATGGGCATAAATATATAATTATTTATGCCTAATTATTTATCTAAATGACTTATCTATCCCTAAGAGGTTTTACATTGGAATTATCTAAATCCCATATTGGAAAATTACTAAACTATTTGGAGATTTGTCTCCTATATAAATAATTAATGTCTTCCAAAAAAGATAAGTGCTTTTAATCCCTTTGCTTTGGAGTTTGACCTAATTATTGGACAGATTACTAACTTAAGCATCGAAGCTTCTTTGGGGGATAAACCCATTTCCCCCATTCTTTCAGGTACTTGACCGAAGGACTTATCAGGAAGACCATTCGGCTAAGTTAAGGAGGACATTTCGGCTACATCACTTGTAATGAAGAAGTTTGTAACCGATACATTTACCATATACTTTTACAATCAGTGCATTTTTCCACGGAAGATATATTTTGTCTTTCTTGAGTAGTTAAGAGGGATGAAAGCTTGAGCATTGTTAATGTTGTTTGTTTAACCCTTGAATTGATCAAATTGATTGAAACCTAAGATGTGATTTCCTATAAGTTGATTATTAATTAGTGTTTGAGAATAGAGTCTGAATATAATTAAGAAAGTTCGGTTAGAAAACTTGTAGTCTGATCGCGTAGTGTTCTTTGTTTAGTTTTTATTGGATCGAGCTAGGAGATCAACTTCAAGACTAAACAATTTTCCAACTGGAGAGGGAACCATCAATATCTCATAAACTTTATAATAGGTCTAATGGGAGATACCAACTCCTCATAAGGAACTATTTTGAACCCTTTTCTCCAAACTACGTGCATTCTCGAATCTTAAGCTAGCTTTAGACTATTATTTTTTTAGGTAAAGTATGTCATTGATTCTCAAAGTATTCAGAAATCTAATTTTTGCTCTTAAACTAATTTTCGTTTAGCTTTTTTTCCTTAGACTATAAAAATGATCAAATTTTGTCCTTGCGTCAAGATGGTCAAAATATAATTTTATTTTTATATGAATTAGTGAAAAAATCCTATCTCTATGTCGAAAGCCTAAAAAATTTTTTTTTTTTCTAATTTTATTTTAAAAAAAATATTATATTAAAAAATTTATAAATACTTTATTTTTTATTTTACAAAATTTATTGATTAAATTTTTTATTAATAATTTAATTAAAAAATAAAAAATATAACCGTAAAAAATTCTCGCAGTGATTCCTAATCTCCAATGGGGGCAGATATGGAATGTAAAAACAAATACTTGTAGGGGATGGGGAATATATATAGGAACCAGAGATGGGATGAGGAAGGAGTCTCCCTGCAAATCCTTACCTCGTTGTTGCCTCGTTGTTGTAGTAGATTCAGATTCTTTTTTTTTTTTCCCATTGTTGTTGTAGCTTATAAGTTTACTCAAAGGCCTTTTACATTTATCCTTATTTTATGTAATTTTGGTACATTTATTTAGCCAAATATTTATTCAAAAATTTAATTACAAAAAATTTCAAATTAATATATCTAATTATTTTGTAAAAAAAATACAAAATCAGTACTTTTGATATTTTTCTTAAACGTTTTATTCTTTGTATTTTTATACTTTGAGCAAATATATATATATATATATATATATATTGGATAATGGAGTTTTTAATATTTTTATTAGATAAAGGAATTATTTTAGACAAATTTTGATAATTTTTAACCACTAAAATTTACGTGTCAAGGACGTATATATTTTACGAAAGAAAAATTTATTTTATTAATTAATTTTTATCTTAATGAAACCTTCATTACTTCTAATTTCATTTAATTTTTTTTTTTTTAATTCCCAACTATTTTTCTTTTGAGATAATGTGATTAAAAAAAAAGGAGAGTTTATTAAGATTTGAGTTAGTTAATGAGATTATAAATGGAAAAAAAAAAAAATTCATTAGACTTACACTTATTCAACCTATAAATTCTAATAGTTAAAAATTATTAAAATTTAATTAAAAAAAAAAAAAACTCTTTTATTTAATTAAAAATAAAATAAAAATTCAATTAAAAAAATTTATATATATAAAAAAAATATTTATCTAAACATAAAAATATTATTTTTCTTCTTTGATCTTGACCAGTCGGTGAACTTGGACATTTGAACTAATCAGTTCAGGTGGACCTTACCATCACACACACACACACATATATATATATATAGTATATATATAGTATATATGTACACATAGCTAGGTTGATTAGATATTGCAGAACATTTTAGTATAATCAAAAATTGGCAAATTAATTAATTATAAGCATTTTGGTGAGCTCATATGCATAGTAGAAAATAATCTCATCAACCCCCTCGGTGATTAATCCTGTGAATGATTTTTAAAGTTACGAGTTCAAATAAAAAATGAGTTTAATTTAAATTAAATTTGAATTAATAAAAGTAATAATTTCAAATATAATACTAAATAATTTAACTTTAAAAAAGAAAAAGAAAAAGAAAATAATCAACCTCATCATTGCAGGTATACCAAACCCTGTCTTGTCTTGTCTTTCCAACTCTTAATAAAACAGAGTACGTTTTCTTGCTAAGGAAAGGAAATTAAAGGAAGATATATTTCCTTAAATCATATCAATTTCATTTTCCATTAAATAAATGTAGCATCATATTCTCACCAACCACTTTTTTTTTTTTTTTTTTGTTTTTTGATAAGTTTTTCTCACCAACCACTTGAAATATGTTATTTTATATTTTTTATGACGAAAAATTGATCGGTTTAGTCTCGTAATTATTTTTATTAATTAATTAAAGTTCAAAATCTTTATTTTTAACTTGGTAAATCCTATATTTTTTAACGAGCAATATATTAAGTGCTTTTGGCCAAAATTTTGAACTTTTTTGTCAAAATTCATCACGTATTGGGTTCTGATAATGATGATCCTAATAAGAAAATAGTGACGATGTTGTCGACATCTTTTGAAAGAAATAAACTGCACAATAAGTATTCACAATGTTACAGAATTATAAATCTATTGGGGTTTAGCTTCTCACCATCTGCGATAGTCTAACTATTCTCTCTGCTTCTCATTCTAGAGAAAAACAGAGAGAAGAACAGTGTTTGAATTGTTTTGTCGTCTCAAAAATCATCATGTACCCAATACATGATGAATTTTGATTGAAAAATATAAATTTTTAGCCTAAATGACTTAATAGATTACTCGTAAAAAGATATAGGACTTACCACGTTAAAAATAAAGATTTTGGAATTTAGGTAATTAACAAAAATAGTTACAAGACTAAAGTGATCAATTTTTCCTTTTTATGACCAACTATCTTTAATACTAGCTTCTTTTTTCTTTTTTGTAATAAAATATATTACACACTTAAAGTTGTTATATAAATAATTTTTTTAATATTTTTTTATTAATTTAGAGTTGAATAGAATATATATATTTATATATTAGAAAATAAGTTCTTTTAATATATATTATTTACAAGGTTGGAAACTTAAAATGAAAAATCAAATATATAACTACTTAAACTAATGAATTACTTATATTGGTGTGGTGGAGTTTCTTCAACCCTTTTTTCGGTCCAAGGTGGTAAAAGACCATAAATAAGAAAGTCAAAAGTTAGGGTTGGTCAATTATTAAATACCTTTATTTTTAAGCCCTGAAAATACGAAAGTGGGAATGGAAACTTAATGTGAAATTTTTTATTTTGGAAATATGAGGTATTTTTACCGTACTAAAGCTCATGTAGAATATATTAAGATGTAAGTTTCGGTTTAACAGAAATAAGTAAGTATTTTATAAATATTATGAAAGGTTACAAATTTATGAGTTAAATATTCACTATGAACATCATGTAAGAATTAGGGTGAGACTTTTTTCTAAGCAAAAGTTAGATTTTGACGAACTTATAAATTAAAAACACACGAAGCAGGTTATTAAGGGTGACAATATCTAACCCGACACAAAAATGAAACGAAATTATTGAGTTAGAGTTGATGATAAATGGATTTAAATTAGATTAAATCGACTTATATAATAATAATTGTGTTAAGATTGTAAATATGCTAAACTCGTATCCTATTTAAATAATATTTTATTTTTATTTTTATTTTTAATTATATATTCTAATTTATTAACAACTTATTAATTTTTATTATTTTTAAATTTCAATATTTTATGTGTATTTAAATTAAATAATATTAATATTTTTATAATTTAAATAGATAAATAATCAAGTTAGTAAATTGATATCAAATAATCGTATTTGTGAATTAGTGTATTTTGAATTATAGTGTGTTATAATTCGATTGATATATTGACATGATAATTTTTTTCTTGAAAATTTAAATTAACAAATTAAATATTATTATTTTAAGTTAATCTGACAAGAGTACGTGATTTTGATACGGTTACCACCCAAACATTTTTTTTTTTTACTCTGTTTTGTGTCGGTAGCAGAGCAAGCTAGAATGTACTGCCACTTCGCCAATTTTCGACAATAAAGAAAATTGCTTTAGAGCTGGCCATAAGAGAATGGCTCTTACACACACACACAAACAAAACAAAAGAAAACAAAAAAAAAAAAAAAAAAACAAAAGACAAAAAGAAGTTGTCAATCATGATCATAGTTTTTTTTTTTTTTTGGATGAATGTCAATCAATTTCATAGTTGATGATTCACACATTTCCTCTTCTTCTTCTTCTTTTTTCCTATTTTCTTTGTATTCCTCTATTCGGAGTGCTATGATTCAAATGCTGGGAAAGAGAGAGAATATTTGGCTCTATAATTGTCCTTTGGATATGTATTGAGAATATTAGGGTTCAACTTTCAAGATTCATTAATAATTATCCGTTATATTTTTTTATTATATTAATACAAATATATATATTTTTAATAATAATTTAGAAGTTTAAATATTAATAAAATAATAACATTTGATACATTTATATTAACGTAATAAGAAAATTAATAGCAAATATAAGAAGAAACATGAACAGTAACATGTTTGGTAGTGTTTAATCATGTGCAGCTCATATTTTTTCGGTTTGAGTGAAAAATTAAAAAAAAAAAAAATCCAATTTAAAAGGAGCCTAAATTTGTCAATTTGCCTAAATCATATCAATTTCATTTTCCATTAAACAAATGTAGCACCATATTCTCACCAACCAATTATCAAAAATAAAAAAATAAAAAAATTTTCTCACCAACCACTTGAAATATGTTATTTTATACCTTCAGTTTTTAAGCCCTGAAAATACGAAAGTGGGAATGGAAACTTAATGTGAAATTTTTTATTTTGGAAATATGAGGTATTTTTTACTGTATTAAAGCTCATATAGAATATATCAAGATGTAAATTTCCGTTTAACAGACATAAGTAAGTATTTTATAAATATTACGAAAGGTCACAAATTTAATAATTTAATGTAAGAATTAGGGTGAGATTTTTTCCAAGCAAAAGTTAAGTTTTGACGGGCTTATAAATTAAAAACACACGAAGTAGGTTATGTATGGATACGTATTAAGGGTAACAATATCTAACCAAACACGAAAATAAAGTGAAATTAGTGAGTTAGAGTTGATGATAAATGAGTTCAGGTTAGATTGAGTCGACTTATATAATAATAATCGTGTTAAAGATTGTAAATGGACTAAACTCGTGTATCATGTTTAAATAATAATTAATTTTTATTTTTATTTTTAATTATATATTTTAATTTATTATTAAATAACATATTAACTTTTATTATTTTTAACTTTTAATATTTTATATGTATTTAATTAAATAATATTAATATTTTTATAATTTAAATAAGTAAATAATCAAGTTAGTAAGTTGATATCAAGTAATTATATTGGCGATTTAGTGTATTTTGAATTATATGTGTGTTATAATTGAATTGACAAATTAACATAATAAATTTTTGTGTGAAATTTAAATTAACAGATTAAATATAATTGTTTTAAATTAATCTAACACAATTATATGAATTTGACATGATTATCACCCAAATGTATACGTTTTGACAAGAATGTGAAAGCATTTTTTTTTTTTTTTTTTTTTTTGCTTTGTTTTGTGTCCGTAGTAGAGCAAGCTAGAGTGTACTTAAAGTTTGTTGAATGGCTCTTACACGCACACAAAAAAAAAAAAAAAAGAGCTATCAATCATGATCATAGTTGATGATTCACACCTTTCCTCCTCTTCTTTGTTTTTTTTTTTTCTATTTTCCTTGTATTCCTCCATTTGGAGTGCTATGATTCAAATGTTGGAAAAGAGAGAATATTTGCTTCTATAATTGTCCTTTTGATACGTATTGAGAATATTAGGGTTCAACTTTCAAGATTCATTAATAATTATTCGTCATATTTTTTATTATATTCTCTATTATATTTAATAATAATTTAAATGCTTAAATATTAATAAAATAATAACATTTGATATATTTATAAATTAATAAAAAATTATGAGTGAATTTATTGAGATAAGATTAATTAGATGTATTTTACTATTTATCCATTGATACATATATATATATATATATAGAAGAATAAAGTGATAGTCTAATAGTCATGTAGTTTTCTTTATTTAGCTATCTTTATCTAACTTGTCAAATGAAAGATTTGGATTTAGGCAAGAATCAGTGGAGAATTTAAATTCGATTTTCCCAAGAGATGTCTTGTGCCAAAGTTTAGACATCAAAAACTTTGATTATATAGAGAGTTGATAGACATGAAAGCCTTTGGAGCTTCCTCATCTCCTCCATTTCATCTGAATTTGATAACGAAAAGACCACTTGGCCACAAATTTGAAAGACCAATTTTGTTTAGTATTCCATTTATTAATCAACAGCCCAAACCATACGTTCCCTCGTTTCAGTGCAAGAGGGCAAATTTCAAGATTTCGACAGCCGTTTCTTCAGATGTGTCTACTGAACCCAGAGACTTATCTGATCAAGAAACTGACACTCAACTGAAAGATGAGAAATTTAACTGGTATGAGCATTGGTACCCGGTTATGCCCATTTGTGATCTTGATAAGAGCAGGCCACTTGGGAAGAGAATTTTGGGAATCGATGTAGTGGTGTGGTGGGATGGGAATGAGAATGAATGGAAAGTCATGGATGATACTTGTCCCCATAGGTTGGCGCCATTGTCTGAAGGAAGGATTGATCAATGGGGGAGGCTGCAGTGTGTTTACCATGGTTGGTGTTTCAGTGGTTCCGGGGACTGCAAGTTCATTCCTCAGGCCCCACGGGATGGTCCTCCGGTAAGAAACTTCCAGTGAATTGAACTTTGGGATTTATTAGGTTATATAATTTTTTATTTTTTATTTTTTTGAAAAATTGGGAGAATCCTTCCTGTAACTATTTTTGTTAATTAATTAAAGTTCAATTTTTTTTTTTTAAACTAAGTTTATATGAGCAGCGTATTAAGTCATTTCAATTAAAAATTTAAATTTTTTTATCAAAATTCATTACGTATTTGACACGTAATTATTTTTTGAAAGATAAAAAAATCCAAACACTGTTCTATTGTTCTTTTCTCTGTTCTTTTCGAACTGAGAAGCAAAGAGAATCACTAGGCCATTGCAGATGGTAAAAAATTAAATCCCTATAGATTTAGAGTTTCGAAGCATTGTGAATACTTATTATGTAATTTATTCATTTAAAAAAGAGTCAACACCATCATTATTGCTTTCTTATTAAGATCATTACAAGTGATGAATTTTGTTTTTAGATTGAAATTTTTTTTGAGATTTTTCATTTTTTTTCAAAAAGAATTTGAGTAGATTGTAAAAAATGAAGAGTAATTAAGTGGGGACAAGCTAAGAAGTTGTCTAGCAAGTGCGGAACAAAAATAATATATTTTATTAGTATAATGATGATATTATTATTTGAATTATATATATTTATATATATATATTGAATATTTATAATAAGTGAGTGAATTTTTTATTTTTTTTTTGTCAACTCATCAGACATGAATAGTCATGGCAGAAAGAATTTAATAGGCTGCGCCTAAAAAATATAGGACATAATAAGTTAAAAATAAAAATTTTTAATTTTAGTTAATTAACAAAAATAATTGTAAGACTTAACCGACCAATTTTCCATTTTTTTTTAATATAATAATAGTTATGGCAGCAAAAAGATCCTGCAGAATACCTTTCAAAAAAAAGAAAAAAGATCCTGCAAAATAGGCTTTGCCGTGCTAAGATGGGCTTGACTTGGTGGTCCATAGTGTTTGATATTAGAAAAGGCCCATGTTCTTTGTCCCAGTGCACTTCCCAATAGAAACAACAAGATAAAACAGCATTTTTAAGGGAAATATATTCATCTAATCTTTTAAACCTTTTATTATGATTGACTTCAAAATATGTTAGCAAAAAAGGCTTCTCATATTAGTCTTATGATGGTTTGAACTGCATGAAATGACCAATCTGTAGTTTTTCATTTTCAAATTTCTGTTTTAACCATGGACAATTCATCTGGTGTTTAGTTCTAGTATTTTTCTGAATCAGTAAGATTGATGCTGTTATTTAGCTTCCACTGCTTTATAATCTATCAATGGATTCTTACTTATTCCCCAAAACTGAGAAAATAAAAAAAGAAGAAGAAATTTAAAAAATAAGTATTTACAAAAAAATGTAGGACTTACACTACATGGTTTTTCTTACATCCAACAATGGAAATCTTGTCCATTCCTCTATTGTTTCTCCTTGTTTCTTTAAAGTTCAAAATCCTGTCAATAACATTTCACATGGAAGTACAGATCCAGACTTCTCCCAGGGCCTGTGTTGCTGTTTATCCAACTTGTGCGCAAAATAAAATTCTCTGGTTCTGGTCTAGTGCTGATCATCAGCACAAAGATATTCTATCAAAGAAAAAGCCTCCATACGTTCCAGAAATTGATGATCCATCCTTCATTGGTCAGATGATAACTAGAGATATACCATATGGGTAAGTTGAGAATATAGATTGTCCCTTAGATGTATCTTGTTGTTGTCTTTGTTGTCCTATATTCTTAATCTTTCATACATCAATCATTTCATTTTGATCAAAATACAGAAATTTGTCCCCAATTCTAGAGACTGCAAGACTTGAATTGGCTGATAAAATACCTTTCAGGTTAATGTGGATTAATAAATATGTCAACTTGTGATTTACTAAAAGAATTTCCTCTTTTTGGTTATTTGGTATAAACCAGTTCTCTGATTATGTTCGATGCAACTTATGCTACTTGAAAGTGAATTTAGTTTTAACTTCAGTATAATGTTTCTTATGGCTAAACATTGCAGTTATGACGTCTTGATTGAAAATTTTATGGATCCCTCTCATGTTCCTTATGCACATTATGGTCTTACGAGAGTTCCACAACCCCCAAAGAGATAGGTAGTTTTACATGAATACTTGCATTTGTCACTAATCTTTTGTTACTCTGTTTTAGGTTCTTCATGACTAAAAATGTTTTTCCTACACTGTTAAGGCTGATTGTGCGGGTGGCAGACCACTTAATATGAGCTTAAAGACATTCGGCATGAATGGTTTCACTACAACAACTCAAGCGGGTGGTAATTCTTTTGTACCACCTTGTCTATATTATGATCGGTCTATGTTAACAGCAGGTGCCACAGAGGTAATTAACCAATATGCTATAATATGTTGAATTGATTATCTTCATCATAATTCTCTTTTGAATAGTACTATTATATTGTATTTTGAAATGCCTTACTTAAATGTACAACTTCCAAACAGAAGCAATCTTCTTCAACTGTGGTAGAGAAAAGAGCTATTTTGGTATTCTTCTGTATTCCAGTCAGTCCTGGTAAGAGCAGATTGATAATTACTCAGCCAAGGAACTTTGGGGTCTGGTTATATCAAGTGATTCCACGATGGATATTTCCCATGGGACAAAATTTAATTGTAGATTCAGATTTATATCTTCTCCATGTTGAGGTAATAATTTCTTGATAGATTCATCTTTTCAAGGTCTCTTTCTTGGGATTGCCTGTTTAATATTCTTCTTCAGATTTTGTTCCATTAGATGTGATCTCCTGCAAGTGATGGACAACACATAAATGTTGTGTCAGCAATACATATATGTTGTTGGATTTTCAACTATGGTCGGTTTATCACAAACATGGCAATTTAAAAATTTAAAGTTCAGTGTTCAAAATTCTACTCGGGATTTTCTCTTCTCCAAGTACTTCTTTGGTATTCATGAATGCTTATAGTGATGGTCATTATCACAGGAGCCATGTGTAACTTTCCAGATAATGTAATTAAAAAATGTACAAAAGTAAAGTTTGTTGCTCACGAAAAGCATAACCCTTCTAGGAATCTGGTATGTAAGTTAAGAGTATCCCATAGTTCAGGAACATCAGCAAACTCAGGTGATAATCATCAAATGAGACATAAGTTAAAATTTTAGATAATCTTATAAGGCAAGAATCTAATTCAACCAATGTGTTTTTGTTTTCCTATAGGAGCACAAGATGCGGAAAATTGGGCTCCTTAACTGGCACAAAGCTTGCTTTGTTCCAACAAAAGCAGACGTCAATGTGGTGAGTTTCAGGAGATGGTTAAACAAGTATTCTGGTGGTGAAGTTGACTGGGGAACAAAGTTCAGTGGAGATCCCCCACCAACTCCTCCAAGGGAGCAGCTTATGGACAGGTGATTCTTTACGTTCCAGTTAAACACCAAAGATGACATTAATTTGCTATTGCTTGAATGTGAAATTTTTTTTCTCATTTTATTTGTTTCTTTCCTGGTTTCTTGCTGAGGCTTGTTGTCAGAAGTTTTCATTTCGACTGCTAATTGTTGAGATATCTTTGGTTTTGTGACAAAAAAGTACAAAGATGATTGACAGCCAATCTTTTGCTACGAATTCTTAGCTATTGGTGTAATTATCATGCCTCTACTTTGTGTTCTGTTGTTATACATTAATAAAACTTGTGATTGCACTATTGCTTCAGGTACTGGACACACACAACTATCTGTCGCAGTTGCAATCTTGCCTATAGAAGTCTGAATGCAGTCGAGATCTCACTTCAGGTCCTCTCACTTGGCCTGGTTGGAATTATTGCTGCAGCAAAGCAGGGAATGCTGTCAATGGCTGCCAGATATACTCTGATCTCAACAGCTATTCTGTGCTTTTTGGCCTCAAAATGGCTATCTCATTTTATCTACAAAACTTTCCATTACCATGACTATGATCACACACTACAAGAATTACGACTTTTAGTTACAAAAATTTTGTGACATTCAACTATTTTGTCATAAATAATTACTTGGTGTTTTGAATATTTATTTTGACTTGACATTGACTTAGTAGTAATTGTGACACTTTAATTTTTTTTTTCCACTATTATTTACTTAATAGTGTCATAACTTTTTAGGTCACTATAATGTTATCACAAATAGAAAATCTTATTTAGTATTGATTTTATTGTGTCAAAATTTATAATTTTTTTTTTTTAATTTATCCTTAATAATTGTCAGAAAAATTATTAAAAATGTTAATTGTTAGGTTTTTAACAAAAAAAAGAAAAAAAAAGAAAAGCAAACTTAAATTACTAAGTGTTACTTTAGAAAAATTGTACAATTAAAATTAAAAATTTTATAATATTTAATGAAAATTAATATATACCCATTTTTAATAAAACTCCACTATTTTTTTCATTTTTATTTTTTGAAGACTTTTAGTAATCGTATTATACCAAATACAATATATTATTTTATTTATTAACTATTAATTTTATGTATAAAAATAAATAATATTTTGTACCTTAATTTTGAAATATTAAAGGTTATCCTAATTTCTTTATCTTAACACTCTAAATATCAATTTTATCTTATAGAAATTTTTGACTCTTTTATTCTTTTTTTTTTTTTTTTCCCTTCAACATATTCTCTTAGAATATATCATCAAAATACTTTTAAGAAAAAAAAAAAAAAAACTGAAATTACAAAAAATAAAATAAAATAAAATATTATAAATTTTGTTGTTGTTTTTAGAATTTTTTTATCTTTTATTAAAAAAGATTATATATATACATATATTAAAACAAACCAATATGAGTCTTTTTTTCATATCTTCGTAGAAAAAGACGCTTATGCTATGGGTTCATTTCCCAACAAAAAATAAATTACAAGAACAAAGAAAATAATGGGAGAGTATTGGCCGGTTTAGTCCCTTATCTATTTTCAATAATTAACATAGGTCCATAATCTATTTTTTTTATTTGCTAAGTCTCATAACTTTTTACGACCTGCCAATTAAGTCTTTCCGGTGAAAATTTTGAATTTTTCGGCCAAATTTCATCACGTGTCGGCCACGTGATAAAATTTTAGAGGTAATATCGTCCTCCCACTGTTTATAAACCCAAAAATTTTAGGGATACTTTTGTATTGTCCTAGATTCTTCCATATTTTACAAATTCTTCCATACTCCAAATGCTCCAATACAAAAGTATCTCTAAAATTTTTGGGTTTATAAATAGTGGGCGGACGATATTACCCCTAAAATTTCATCACGTGGCCGGCACGTGATGAAATTTGGCTAAAAAATTCAAAATTTTCGCCGGAAGGACTTAATTGGCAGGTCGTAAAAAGTTATGGGACTTAACAGGTCAAAAAATTAGATTGTGGACCTATGTTAATTATTGAAAATAGATAAGGGACTAAACCGACCAATTTTCCAAAAATAAAATACATTGGAATGCAACACAAAAAGAAAATAGGTCTTAGAAGATAAATAATGGAAAAGAGCTTTTATAACTTGACTCGAAAAAATAGTTTAACATAATATTCTATTACTTTCTCTTTCTCATACACTTGAAGAAGAGTTAATTCTATTACTTTCTCGTTCTCATATCCTTGAAGAGGGCTCTTTTCACTAATACAAATATTTAATTAGGGGCTTTTTAGGCTTGTGTTCAATATAATTGGTGGTCTCTTGAACGAGTATCATAGAACAGAATCAATTCATTGAGGAATCCTGTTCAATCTTAACGAGTCTCTTTTTTTAAAATATTTATTTATAATTTTTTTATTCATTAAATATTTATTAAAAGTTAATATTTTTAAAATGAATATAAATAAAGTAATTATATATATATATATATATATATTGTAAAATTAAAGAAATTTAAATTGTAAAAATTTATAATATAAATGATATAATATAAAATATTTATTTTTTTAAAATATAATATATAATATCATCTTTAAATATAATACAGTATTTAAAAAAAAAAAAAAAAATGGGAGACTCTTTTGCTTTCAAAGTGACTCAAACTCATTATCTACAAAAATCAACTTATCATAATATAATGCATATATTAATTAGGTACAAAATTGATATTTATTGAATGTAAAATTAACAAGTTTACTCTTAAATGATTTTTATTTTGACCATATAAATTTTATAGATTTTTTTTTTAAAATTTTTTAAATTCTAAATAAAATTATAAAATTTGTAATATAATATTTTTTGACCGAAATTCAATTAGATATTTATTCAATGTTTGTTGTACTTTTGGTCAATTATAGAAAGAAAAAAAGTTCATTTTATGTTTTAGACTCATTAAAGGATATCTATAACAGTTGTTGTTTTGTAGATTGTTCTTCATTATCCTTTTATTTTAACTGTGTTTAAAAAAATTATTTTAAAAAAAGAAAAAAGAAATTCCGATAATTTAACATATATGATGATAATTTTATCTCCCTTTTTAAGAAAATTATTTAAAATTATAATTTTTTAACGATTTTTATAAGAAAAAAGAAAGGGAACTATGTTACTAGTTTGTAAATTTGTTTAGAACTTAAAATATTTTAAAAAATAATTTGGGACTTACCGCACCAATATAAAATTTGTTTAGAACTTAAAAAATAATAAAAAAAAATTAAAAATTATTTCGCAAAAATAAATTTTTTTTTTTTTTTTAAAAAAAAAAACTAGTCAATTTTCCTTTAATTGAATTTTATAACTAATTTTGTTATTATGCTATTCATTATGTTAAGTACATGCACATTTATTTTTAAAAAATATATTAAAAATTAAAAGATTTTTATAATCTAGGGTCTCTACACAATCAATTCACATATATATGGATATTGATGGGAAAAAGCCTTTAAAAATATGAATATTGTGCAGTTATTACCATATAGTATTATGTACTTTGTCTCAGTGAGCTAACATTAGAGCTACCAAAGATACATCAGAAACTGATGTTTAAGAGAGTTATGCATCACTGAGTTGTTCATTAGAGCTACCATTAATACACTTCAAAATAATAAGAAACAAATGTATATGCACGTATAACTATAAATGAATGCATGCTAATTTTATTAATAAGTAAACAAACAAATTAATGGAGTATAATTAATGTAATAAATATATACTATTTTTATGTTTTTGATTGTTAATTTAATGAATCCATATTCCCTAAGTTAATTAGGGTAAATTAAAAATAAATAATATAAGAAAGAGCAGCTTCCTTGGATAATATTATTCAATAATCTACATTTGTGTACAAGCACTAGCGAACTAGAAGTTCAAAAGATATTTTTGAAAATCCTAGAATAAGAGTAATCAAGTCACACATTTTAACTATAGATGTTTCTATACAGTCTAATTAAAGTCCTAATATGACAAAATATTACTAGAAATAAAAAGCATGGTACAAGCATATGGTTAACTTCTTGGTTCTAATAATAAAAATTCTTGAAAGAAAAGAGGATAACATGATCATGATAAATAATTAGATGATCAAGAGATTAATAATGATATATAAGATCCATATTTCTTAAATTAGTGAAAATAATACTAGAATATTAATAAATTATACGATTTCCGCAAGTTAAAATTGAGCATAAACAAATGATGATAATACTTTTGCATATAATGGATACTTGATGTTTTGAGAAATAAAGAGGATTTTGAACCAAATCAATCAATTATTGAATGCAGACTTTAAAATGATCTTGTCAAAATAACAAAAAAAAAAAAAAAAAAAAAAAAAAAATGATTAAATAAGAATTAAATTCACTCATAAAATGTAAGCTTTGGATCTATAGTTCGTACATCAGAGTCGTAAAATCAATTGGTTAATTATAAATGGATATATGTGCAAAAGTAAACTGACAGTAATGAAATTCATGATATATAAAGCATGTCTTATAACATAAATTTTTGTCAAAAATTAGGTATTAATTATATTGTTACGACGGATGTGAGAAGAATAACAAAACAGTAAAGAATCAATACACAGAATTACGCGGTTCACTATGGATGAGATAGCTACATCCACGGGCAGAAGAAAGATCAGATTTTTATTCAAATGAGGAGTGAATCACAGAATACAATAGTTACGATTAGGTCAGATATAACAGAGTTTATATATAACTGTAAGAGACATAAATTACAGAACTACCCCTAAACTGATGTGTACCGTGAGAGTCAGGGGCGTTGCCCCTGGACCCCCGACTCGCTGACCAGGCAGCGAGACCCCCGTGAAGGGCTACTGACCCCAATATAAACTGATTCAAGGCATAATTAACGTATATGATGAAACGTATTCATCTGCAATAGATGCAATTACACTTAAATGTCTTGTGATTTTGCTTGTACATTAAAGAATTGATGTGTATCTATTGAATGTAGTTACTAGTTACTTATATAAAATCCTTGACAATGATATTTATATGAAGATTCCAAAAACATTATTATGTGTGAAGCATATAATTCTATTTCTCTTACAAGGAGCAGTATACTATGTGTGAAGTTGAATGCTGGACTTTTCCTACTTTATCTCACTGTGATAGATCATAGATGAACAAAGACGTCTCGCCAATTGAGGTCAAGAAAGCACTCTTCCAAATGGCTCCAGAAAAAGCTCTAGGCCTGGAGGTTTCTCACCAAACTTTTTCCAAAAAAATTGGGACATAGTGAGAGAATTCGTGGTATCATTTGTACAAGATGATTTTCGATTGGGACGGGTACTAAAGGAAGCCAATAAAACACTTATCTGCTTGATCCCCAAAATGGCTAACCTAGAGTATCTATCCTAATTTTGGCCGATCTCACTCTGTAATGTTGTTACTAAATTGGTCTCCAAGGTCCTTGCCAATCGACTCCAACCTCTCATGTGTCAACTAATTAACGGGATGGTGCCAACCTAATTTTATTTCAAGCAGGCTAGCTACAGACAATATAATCACGGCCCAGGATATCACTCATTTCCTACGAAGGAAGAAAGGGAAGAAATGTGGGATGGTTATCAAGATTGATTTGGAAAAACCCTATGACTGGATTGATTGGAACTTTTTGAGACAAATACTCCAAGTTGTAGGTTTTAAGAATCATATTCTACGCTGATTATGGATATTATCTCATCAACTTCCTTGCAGGTTTGTTGGAATGGCGAGGCTCAAAAGCGATTTACACCATTTCGGGGACTTAGACAAGGTGACCCCCTATCACCATACCTTTTTGTGCTATGTATGGAGGCCCTAAGACACAAAATCAATACAGCGGTCGAGAAAAAGAAGTGGAAGCTATTGAAGTTGTGTACGGATGGCACACCTTTATCCCACTTATATTTTGCAGATGACCTCTTGTTTGGTGAAGTTTCTTTTTCTCATGTTGGGTTTATGGACCACATCCTTAATTCTTTTTGTGCGGAGTTGGGATAGAAGGTCAATAGACAGAAATCCTTGATATGGTTCTCGCCGAACATACCAACTTATCTAAGGAGCTCTATCTCTACAACTTGGGGACATATTTGGGGGTACCCCTCATTCATGAGTGAATCCGGAAATCCACCTACCACTATATTGTAGACCGTGCGCATAGAATACTCTCATCATGGAAGATCAAGACACTATCAAGGGCTGCCAGAACCCTGCTAATCCAGACAACCCTCACAATTTATACAATGCAGTAGGTAGCTATCCCTAAAGGAGTTATTGAGGAAGTGAACAGACTATGTAGGAAGTTCTTTTGGGGAGAAGGTGCTAATGAAAGGAGGATGCATACTGTTAAATGGAGATTATCTACAGGCCTAGAGAGATGGGTGGTCTCGGACTACCTGTGCTAAAGGATACCAATCTGTTATTATTAGCCAAAGCAGGTTGGAGGAAAGTTTCACAACCAAATAAGTTGAGTAGTGTGGTTTTATCCAACAAGTATGGACAATGGCCAGAAATGTGTAATGTACGAACTCATAAGGGCCAATCCTCTAGTTGGAAGGCTATCTTGTCAACCACTCATATGCCCCGAAGGGGCATTAAATGGGAGCTTAAGGATGGCAACCAAATTTGCTTCTAGTAGGATAATTGGATGCTTGAAAGACCACTACAGGAGGTAGTAACGGTAGAATTAGGAGTGGATCATCTCTCAAGATTAATTGGTGAGACAATATTGTAGACCCCAAAGTGGTTGGAAAATGGAGCAACTTAGACATTACCTACCTAAAGGTATCCTCTCCACCATGAATGACTATCAAATTTCCAAATGAGACACCTATTTGGATGTACCCTACTGGTTTTGCTCATCTAAAGGCCAGTTCTGCACCATATCGGCCAAGGCACTGCTAGACAGGCCAAGTCCTACTCCAGCGAATTTCAATTGGAGAATGATCTAGAACTTTAAAGGCCCCATCCGGCCCTCTTTTACTCTTTGGTTTGCTCTTAATGTAGCCCTCCCTACAAACTATTTGCTGTGGAAGAGAAAGGTACTACAATCCCCAGGTTGTAACTGCTGTGATCATTTAGTGCAAACAGACCTCCATGTGCTTCGAGACTGTCGAGTAGCAAGAGAAGTATGGAAAAGCACAGTCCCAACGGGCCGTTGGAACGAGTTTTGCAGGCCTAGGACAATTGCAAACTGGATCAAGAGGAATATTAATCTCAATGACTATGATGCTGACTGGAATATATGTTGGAAATACCTGTTTAGACAAACAGTCCATGAACTTTGGATGAATTATATTTTTTGTAAACACAGATTTGTTGAGATATTCAGCTCACAAGCACTGGTAGAAAGAAGCATCCAAACAACTCTGGACACTCTTTTCTGCTTGTGCTCGTAAGCTCTCCGTAGTGGATGGTTAAATAGTTGTACAAATTTGATAGGGCTCTGGACGACTGACGTGCTACACATTGTACACTTTTGATATAAATATATACTCTTATCCGATTTCAAAAAAAAAAAAAAAACAAACTATAATAATAATAATAACAATGGGCTAATAATAATAACAATGATAATGGGCTAACAAATTGGGCTATGTTGGGCTAGCACTGCCACAACCTCAATTCCATTTATATTATGTGGTGTGTACTTTTTTTTTTTTTTTTTTTTTTTTTTTTCTCTCTTTTAGAGTTCGGTATTTGAGTACTATCCAACAGGATAAAATTGTAAACCGGAACATGCATGCAGGATCGTAACAGGATAAACTTGTAATAGGATAAACTTGCAAACCTGAACATGCAGCATCTTGCTGCTAATAGGGGTGTCGAACTCGCAATCCTTTGGAAAGTGGGGGAGCACTTATGCCACTCGGCCAAGGCTCATTTCACCAAAAATTTGCTACTTTTTTTTTTCTTTTTTTTGGGAAGATGTAGTGTGTACTTATTGTAACAAAAAATTTGCACAATAAAAAAAAAAAAAAAAAAAAAAAAAAAGAGAGAGAAACCCACTATTTGTTCTCCGGAAACCAGGTCTTCATCTTTGTATTTCTCCAATCCTAACCTTTAACAAACCATCTTCCTTATTGTCCTATCCAATTCAGAAAGCCATCCAATGTGGCAATGTATTGTTTTGCAGCTTAAAAAAAGAAAAAAAAAAAGATTGATTGTTGAAATAAAATAAATAAAAAAGGAATCTGGAAATCACACAAAAATATATTGAAAATTCATGAGCTGAAAAAGATACCTAAAATTCGAGTTCCCATTGGAACATACATATGTATATATATATATATATATATATATATATATATATATATATGCGTGCCCATGTTTGTGTTTTTGTTAAATAATCCCGTAGGCAAATTGGCACATTTAGTCCCAAACTATTTTTTTGTGAAATAGATCTCCAAATTATTCAAATTGTGTGATTAAGGTCTTTCCATCCAAATTTTCAGTTAAAACACTGTTCAATTGTTTAAAAAAAAAAATCTCCAAGGGTATTTTGGTCTTTTCACATTTTTAAGCCAAAAAAAAAAAAAAAAAGAGGCCAAAACGGAGTGCTTGGACCTTTGGGCATTTCTAAGGAAGCTGCAACTGCTACATAACTTGTTAACCATTCATGGAAGATAGGAAACATCACAAGATCAACACACTAAACAATACAACAATGCAACATTAACCCACCACAGGGCATACGGAAAATGACAGTAGCAAGTACTATAGTAATAAGAGAGATATTAGATACAAATACATACGTAACATATCACCACTTGAACTGCAAAGAGAAACTCACAGCA
>JAXGGT010000169.1:8593091-8611717 GCA_035583425.1 Marsdenia floribunda | reverse complement strand
AATTAAGTCCTTCCGGCAAAAATTTTGAATTTTCCGGCCAAATTTCATCACGTACCGGCCACGTGATGAAATTTTAGGGGTAATATCGTCCGCCCATTGTCCATAAACCCAAAAGTATCCCTATAATTTTTGGGTTTATGAACAATGGGTGGACGATATTACCCCTAAAATTTCATCACGTGGAATTCAAAATTTTCGCCGGAAGGACTTAATTGGCAAGTCGTAAAAAGTTATAGGACTTAGCAGGTCAAAAAATAGATTGTAGACCTATGCTAATTATTGAAAATAGATAAGGGACTAAACCTGCCAATTTTCCATTTGAAAAAGTATGTACAAGCAAAAAGTATGGATTTATTTAAACAAGTTTTTTTTTTTTTTTTTTCTTCTTCTTCTTCTTCTTTTTTAAAATAAAATAATTTTGTTTTTTTTTTTGTTTTTGAGAAACTATATTATTTTTTTTATTAAAAAAAAAAATAACATTTAACTTTAATATATATATATATATATATTAATTACAAGGTTATTGGCAGAGAATAATATATATTTAATTCGAAAGTGCAACCACCTATCCGATTATTGTTGGCACAGGATACCACTTGTTTGAGTAGTATGAGGGATCAGTAATCAAGTCATCTTAGTGTCGTCTGGAAAAATTATGCTTCCAACCATATTATGTTTAGTGTTAGAAATTAATATATATATATATATATATATATATAGGGTAAATATCTAATATTAATTATAAGAAAACAATATTAAAAAGATATTTTAAGTTTGGATACAAATAACAAATTCTTAGTCACTACAATACTAAAATTAAGATTTTAGACACGATAACATTTGTATTTACATGTTTGATAAATGATAAATGTAAAAATTATTACAATTATAAAATTAACACTAAGATATATATATATAACTCTTAAAAAGAAATTAATTAAGTATGTAATATTGGTGCATGGAAAGGTTGGTAAGTTAGTATATTGTCATAAGGATATATATATATATATATATATGTGTGTGTGTGTAATATTATTGTATGGTAGGCTATGTTATGCTACGCGGCCTTGTGGGTTAGAATGTTCGGTTTAGTCAATTCTCTCCATATATTCTCTAAATTCTGCCCTGAAAATAAATAAATAAATATATATATATATATATATATTTATATGGACATGAACAAGAAAAAGCGCGGGAATCTACCAGTCAAAAACATGCAATTTTCAGAAACTTTTTTTTTTTTTTTTTTGGTTCTGTTGTACAACGTTATTTATTTATTGTTCATTTTGAAATTCTTGAAGACGATGAATGACCGATCAGCTAACGTTGTATGATTAATTGTTCGTATCATGTCTCTCTGTGTATATATATATATGTAAGCAGAAAAATGCAAAAAGAGAGAGTTTATAAAGCCATTGCAAGAAATTTTCGGAAGCTTTGAGAGTGAGAAAGAAGTATTCATCGTCGATATAAATAAATAAATATATATATATATATATATGGCTATTTTGTTCTCTTTCCTTGCTCTCAAAACCATATATTTGCTGAGTTTTGTGATTCGATCGATATCGTTCTTCATTTCGTCTCTAATCTGTATGTTATCTTAGCAGATTATTCCTCTGTCAAAATGACTTTGTAATTTTGATCATGTATTTTCTTGATTAATTATAATATGTTGAAGGAAAATTAAGGTGCATTAGGGTTCTTATCTTCTTTTTCTTTGTGGGTATCGTCAGTTGAAGGCCTTCAGCTACCTCCAACACTTTATATAGAGGTTAGTGTCTCTCTCTCTCTCCCTCTCTCTCTATATATATATATTCTTACATTGATCCTAAATATGCCTTTATATATACCGATTCAACCAAGATCTGAATTCACTTTCTACTTGAACTCATATATATCATGGACTAATATTTAGTCTGGATCTAGTTTGGAGATCTAGAACACAAAGGTTAGGGTGGAGTGGGATTAATTGATGAAGAAATAGGGGGTATATTGTATGCATATTGCATGCAATAAAAGAATCTATGATGAGCTCATCAACATGATTCAAAGATTCGAGCTTGATTTGGTCTAGTTGACTTTTGTCTTATGATAAACTTCATTTACTCAAGTAATTAAAATTCATTAAGTAATAATTTATCTTATCGCTTTTGCTTTTTTTAAAAAAAATAATAATGTTTTCATTAAAAAATTTTAAATCTAAACCTATTACTAATATTATATTATTAATAATTGAATAATCTAATATCGAAAATTTTGTATTGCTTGATACTAGTCATTATCACAGATACTAATATATATATATATATATATGGACTAAAAACCTATTATACCATCACCAATATCACCACTATAAACCAATGAGCTTCAAGGGTAGGTTTTCTGTTTCTTTTATTCTTTTTTCTTTTTTCCATTATTGTGCATTGCATATATATATATATGTATATATTAAGGAAAAATTGTATATTTTTTTATTAATTTTTGTTTTGTTCTTAAAGAATTTAAAAGATGTGAAATTAGTCCTTTCTGTATTTTTCTATTAAATTTGTTAAAATTTTCATTAATATGTCAGTGATTGTAGGGGTTGCAAGTGCACATTAATAGCCAATGTAACAGAAAAATAGACGAAATGATCAATTCCACAACTTTTAACTTCTTTAAGTACCAAAAAAATTAATAAAAAAAATTATATAGGAACTAATTTCACTAATGGTAATAAATTTGAGACCATTTACACTAATTTGTGTCTATTTGTAAAATACATATTAAATTACAATAATAATCCTAAATTCAAATTAAGCCCACAATAATTTTTTTTTTTTCTTATGGGACAAATATTTTTCCATAATCAAATCAGACATTAAATTGACAAATTCACTTATACATGGTTCAATATATGGTTAATTTAAAGCATTAATTTGTAACCAACCTGATTAAAATTAAAAATTTTATATATATATATATGAATATATATACCATGACAATATGAAGTTTTATGAAATATATATTTAAAATATTTTAATTTTAATAATTTTTAAACGTACTATTCTTTATTGTTTAACATTATTATCACTATTCTGATTTGATTTAATAAGTTTAATCAAATTAATTTAATTATTGATTTACAATTTAATGGTCTAAGTGCTAATCTGGTCTGCATAATCTATTAGACAATATACTATGATTATTTAGAAGTCGTTTTTAACTTAGTGGAGTCGATCTCTTACAGACAACCTCTTCCTACCTTAAATCAAAGGATTAATTCTTAATGTACCACATCTGAGCAGACAATTTATTACAAGTTTCGAAGCTCGCCTAGTGAAGCTCGTCATCGGCGCAAGGAGGACGACAAAATCGACCTGTGAGGTAGCCGGCTGTAATAATGAAACATCAGATGTCTTCATAACACCTGTACTTCGTCAACTCATCGTGGGCGGGATCGAAGTAAGCAAGACAGCTCGGCGACCTTTGGCTATGTCGAGCTGGGTAGCCCTTGTCGGCCTCGTTAGTCCTGAAGCACAGAGCACAATTGATGACGACGGTGACAAGACAACTCTGACGTACGCCGCCTACGCTGACAACATACTTGAGTGGCTAGACTTCTCTATTTTGAATTACATTTTGGAGTCCACCATGGTGGACACGTGGCGCCTCAGAAGAGAATGTAGAAGGTATCAACACACACATGTCATTCAGCACGAATCTCGAGGCAAATGCAATTCGTGGCTATAAAAAGAAGCTTTCTCCTCATGCAAAAGGGTTGGCTTCTTCAGTAAGCAATATATTACTCCATTATTTTCTTCCCATTTTATTGACATGCTCGCTGTTATTTACGTTTACTAACTTAATCTTCGGAGCTCAAAACGGGGGGAAAGCCCCTCTTTGTCTTACACGGAAAACCAACCTAAGGTGAACAAAAGGTGATTCATTGTTTTCTAAGTGTCTATTTGGTACGTGTATTTTGTAAGATCAACATCCATTACTCTTTATCTTTTCTCTTTCTCCGGAAATCAAATCATTTTGAATTTGTTGTTGTGATACATACGTAATTATATATAGTTAATTACAATCATATATATATACATACATATTTATTGAAGTATGTATCTAACATTCCGGAGGCACATGAATATGTAACTGGTAGCTAGCTAGATAGATTGACTTTGAAGATCAGACAGAAATGTACTTTTGACTGTATGGTTTGGTTTTAATTTCACTAGAAATTTATTCATGATTATGAAGTTTTTCTATTTTCTTGGGGAAATATTGATTAAAACCTTTCTAAGTACTATGATTTTATTTTTTTATTTTTTTTTGTCTTTTTCTTTTTGACAAATTAATTATTTGGATCTCGAGATAAAAATAACTTAAAATGATCATGTATTTATTTTCACGGTTGATTTATTTCTCAAAATCTTTTACTACACACACACACACAAAAAGTAATCTTTCTTTTTATTATTATTTTGAAAATTTTATCTCAAATACAATTCTAATTTATGATATTTATTTTCATAATTGAAATTGCTTAATTATCATTGATCTACCTCTAGATCTCTATCAGCTCTAAACTTTTATACGACATATGATAATTTAACTCAATTTAACATTGAAATGAACAAAAGCAGAGGTTCTTGAGTTTGAGTTTAAATCCCTGCTTTTGTTTTCATTTGTAGATTTATGTTCATTTGGTGATACTCATATACATGACAAGAGTACCACAAAAATAAAAATATATTAGAATATGTACTCTACCTATCTTCATCTAGAAAGATACGAAAATATGTATCATACAAATGACCGTCAAATTTTTATAGATACATATCGTCGTTTTCATATTATGAAAGGTATCTCTAATGAATAGATAATCTAAATGGAAAAAAAAAATGGAGAACAAGGGCACATTGATGTTTTTTTTTTTTTTTTTTGGCATATCTTGATATGTATGTATGTTATTTTGATTTTCTTTTTCTTGCATCGATCATGACAAATTTGAGTTGAAAATGTAGGTGGCCGTTCATTATTGCCTTTAATTCCTTCCCCTTTTGGGAATGTTATTAGCAAATATATATATATATATATATATATATTCAAGATTTAAAACCTTCAAAACCTCATCTTATCATTATATGATCTTCATCTTCTTTTTATTTATTTTTTTATTTTTTTATTTTCCTCTCGTAGTAATTAATTCATGAACCTTCTACTGTTCCTGCAATCACTACAAATTAAGAAACCTCAAGGAAACCTAAAAATTTAGTTTTGGCCACACTCTTAATCTTTGTTCATTGTAAGAAACATAGGTTTTTAATTACATGTATGGTACCACAATAATTATTCCGACCTACAATTTCTCTTTACTTACATATGTAATTACTAGTTAGGTATATTCATAGTAACTTAAAACTCTAAAACCTTGCAATTTCTTTCTTCTTTCTCAATATCTAATTATTTATCTCAATTTTTTAGGACAAATGACTGCAAAAGGAAGATATATATAGAGAGATATATGAAATTTATGAACTTAAGGAAGTAGTATAGATATATATGCACGTATATATATATATATGCTCCTTCTGTTTTTTTTTTTTTTTTTTTCACTATACAAGTTTTTAATCTTTAAAAAAATATATATATATTAAAATTTATATATATTTTTTTTTTTCCTATCGCGGTGAAAAATATGCATTCACAACGGGGCCCGCAAACAAAATCAAGATAGAAGTTGCAAGAGAGCCAGATAATCTTTAAGTACATTTCATGCATACAATTCGATACAATATTGAGTGATGAAGCAGAAAACCCCCTAATAGATTTAAAAAAAAAAAAAAAAAAAAAATCTAACAACTATTTAATTAACAATTAAGCAAGCTCAAGAAAGATTCAACTATATGCATATACACACATACATACATATATATATATATATATGATGATCGCGATGATGAAGATATTAGAAATCGTTTTGATCGAATGCAGTACTTGTGGAAGCTTCCATGACTGGAGCATCGACCCATCCGGCATTAGTAGTACTACTGCATATTAAAGGATCGGTGCTCGGAATGACAACATTAATATTATTATTTTGCTCATGAACTAGGTTTTGGCTGTTCATCAAAACATCCTCGTTGATCAATGAATTCAAGAACGAAGAGAAAACATCATCCGTGCAACAGTTATTAATGTCCTCCTCATGATGATCATCAGCAGCTGAAGCAGAAGCAACAATATTAATGTTCTGCATGAAATCGACGACGACGTTGTCCTCGTCGTGGTTTCCATTCTCAACTGTGAATGCAGTAGTAGTTTGGTATTGGTGGTCACGCTTCATATTTGCTGCTGTTTCTGAATATTCCAATACAGGAGGAGAAGGAGAAGGAGAAGAAACAACATAATTGCTAGTAGTGCTGCTGGTAATTTGTATCTGATCATCGTTTAAAACTTTTTTTTGGCTAGTGGGTTCCGATTCCAAAGGCTTGTGGGTTCTTGGATCTATGCCTTGGCTGATTAATTTCTTGCTGAGGTGAGTATTCCAGTAGTTCTTTATTTCATTATCAGTTCTTCCTGGAATCCTCCCTGCTATCAAAGACCACCTGCATCGATCCCACAAAATCCATATCATCAATTAATTATATCAATAGAAAAAAAATGGATAAATTATCATATGGATAAAAAAGCAACCCAAAAGTTGGGCTTTTGAGAATTGAACAGTGGAACCCTTAATTATAAGAAGGAAAGACGAAACCCTAATCAAGAAATGATAAGTCCCGGCGCAGCCGCATGAATGAATGCATGAAAACCCAGAAGAAAATGAAGAAGAAATAATTAATTAATCGATTTTATGTATCATCGAATAATTATAAGTACCTGTTACCGAGAAGGCGATGAAGGCGAAGAATGAGATCTTCTTCATCGGGGGCGATGTGACCTCGTTTGACAGAAGGTCGAAGATAATTCATCCATCGAAGCCGGCAACTCTTTCCACAGCGGAGTAAACCGGCTTTCTTGGGCAACGTCCGCCACCGCCCTTCGCCTTCTCTCTTGATATAGTTAGATAAGAGCTCATCTTCTTCGGGTGTCCATGGCCCTCTCTTCAACCCTACCTTACTACAACATGGTGTCGTTTTGTTTGCTACCGATGATGAACCTCCTCCTCCTCGTCTTCCGTCCCCGTCGCTTGCTACTACTTTAACTCTCTTAGAAGAAGATGCTGATGACGATGATGATGATGGATTCCTCATTTCTTCTTTTCTGTGTTTCTCTCTCTCTCTCTCTCTCTAACTCTTTGAGTTTCAAAACTTTGCCTCTCTCCATTTAGAGGAAGTACGGTATGTTAAGTTATGGTTTTGGGTTTTCTTTTTAATTTTCTATATTTGTAATTTTCTTTTTCCTTTTTTTTTTTTTTTTGTTTTAAGGTGGTAAATGCAAATTAATCTCTAATCAATATAAAATTATTTAAGAGATTAGAGGCCCAAAATCTCATAAGACTTCTTTAAAACATTATTTAATATATCAATATAATTAAAATATATTTAATTAATTTAAAAAATTAACACAATTAATTTGTATTAAGTTAATATTTATAATTTTTTTAAATAAAAATTATAATTACATACAAAAATTATATATATATTTGCATTAATTTAAAAAATTAAATGTATTTTAGTAATTTTTATTTTTTAAAAAAATAATAAATTTTAATTTAACAAAAACTAGATGTTAATTTCTAAAATTAATTAAATTAACACGTATTTTAATTTTATAAATATCTTAAATAATGTGTTATATGATGTCGATGTTACACGATTATGAGTTGGAATTAAAGCCAAAAATTCTCAAAATTTTGAAAAAAAATAATAATAATATTAAAAAAAATTTCAGTTCAGTCCTCATTTTCTTTATAAGTAATAATTTAGTTCTTAATCATTATCTGCTATGAGCGCATCTGGCTGGAGTGAAACAACGCTTGGACTGGAAAACCAACACCTGACTGGAATGAAGTGTCGACAGCCATCAACAAAGCTGGAATGAAATATTGGTTGGCCAGATCCAACAGAGCAATGAAACGGAAACTCCATGGGCATCCCCTTCCTCAAAACAACTGGATTGCCCCCTTCCCCGGTGAGTTGAAGTTTAATTTCGATGCCACCTTCAAGGACGAAGTAACCACCACTACTGGTGTCATTTTACGTAATTCATCAGGGAATATCATGGGAGCTTGGGTGATCAACCGCTTTGTTTCGGATAACCCTTTCTACGCCGAAACTAACCGGCTATCCAAGCTCTCAACTTAGCAACAGTGCTCCACTTTGATGTTGTGACACTGGAAGGTGATTACTTCTTTTACTCCCAGGGACTGTAATAGAAGTGCTCATCTTTTAGCACAATGGGCCAAATCTCTTGATTTTTGTGGGTTTATTGAGCCTGAATTATTGCTGAACTCCTCCCACCAGCTATATGGTGCGATAGAGGAGGGACTCTCTAGAACTTTTGTATGGCTGTACTTTGGTTTTCAGTTTGGCTTAATGATATACAAACAAAATATATATATATATATATACAATAAACTTACATTCAGCAAAAGAACTATTAGGAAAAGAATCTAGCAATTGCGCTTATGAGTGCCAAATTATTACACTACAAAAGAATGAATTGAAACTTTCTTTTAACAATCTTTAATTCCACTTCCAAACTCAAACGGTACCACTTCCGTCGCGGGTGAAAAATATACCGCCGGGACAGTCTTACACCTTTCAAGTTTCAACAAACGATGGGAAATCATAAATACGACCGCAATTATCTTTGCCGGAACAGAGTAATACCGATTTCTTTTCTACATCGTGCTTCCCGTACAGCGATAAGCATCCGCGTTCTTCCTGGTGGATGGATTTATATCCCCGTTTTCGGCACAGGGCGCCCAAACCTTAATTGTCCCGTCTAAAGAGGACCGACAACACGACATCCGTATTACCCCTTAACTTAATGTCTGCATACATTGTAAATCTTCCAGACTCCATATTCTTATGCTTTGATCCATGGAACCAGAGTAGAGTCTGTTACCAGTACCGCTCCCAATTAATTCTCAATTTTACTACACCTCCAGTGTGGCCCTTAAGTACCGCCCGCCAGTTCAAAACTGTTGCGGGCAGCTTCGTATTTCCATGCCAAAATTGATCCATCTTCCACCCCAGCAAATACCTTCTTGTTATCGGTAATAACAATTGCGTACACTATTAGCCCGACTGCTCCATCAAGGACAACCTCCATAGTCGTCTCTATGTTTCCAAGCAAATGAAAATATAACTAACAAAAATATTTTTTTATAGGACATACACATTTTTAACACCGATTAAAAATTATTAAAATTTTATTTAAAAAATTAAATTAAATTGTACAAATAATATAAAAATTAAACAACAAATTTTATATTTATCATCTTCAAGCATAGAAGCGTTCATTGTTTGTAAATTTATGTAGATATTTACAAACTACATGAAAAAGACTTGTTTTGAAAAGAAGTGATCACCATTCTGTGAAAATTCTCAAAATTAATATGTTTGTTTGTTTGTTTTTTTTTTTTTTTTTGACGATGGTATTCCAAGCCCTTCCAACCTAAACTAATCCACTCAACCCTTCCGACCTAGACTAATCCACTCAAGGAAGTCCAACAGTGCGGATATACCCACACTTGTGAATATATCTCGAACCGTAAAACACCTAAGTAAAGTTTGGACCCTTAACCTCTTGGCAAACCAAGAAGTAAGGGAGAGACTCCTACACTAATAAACCAGGAGAAGAACTTCAAATATGTTGATTAGTTAATTTTTTCTAAAAAATGAATATATACATATACCCATATAAAGGGTAATAATAATCCCTTCCTTTCAAAGAGAGGAGAGGGATCAATTGAGACACCCAGAAGGAACAAAAGCACAGAATCCGCACAAATATGATTATAAATAAATAAATAATAAAAATTAATCAACTTTGTTTCAATACCATCTAAATCCACCTTTTTTTTCTTTTTATAACTAAGTACCATAAGGGATTTAAGTGGAGAAATCCTTGTCAAGAAAGCGTAATTCAATGAATAGTAATCTCAATTATAATTCAAAAAGTCATAAATTCAAAAATATGCCTAAGCAAAAATTCTCAAAATTTAAAAAAAAAAAAAAAAAAGGGGGGGAGAAATCCCTAAAACTGAATTAGATACAACACATTTTATAACAAAGCATTTTTATCAATTAGTTCAAAAAGGATTTAAGGAAGCCAAAATTAAATTGAATATAAGATCATCCCTAATGAGACTCGAATTTAGAAACTTCACTTAATAAATCAAATGGAGATATCTAAAAAAAGAAATCACAACACTTGACTATTACCTTGTTCTCAGAATCCATAATGTTAACTCACGATTAAGACTACTACTTCCTAGTTTATTTCCCGTAAATAAATCACATCACTAAATCTAAATCTAAATCAAGCAAAAGGACATCATAGAAAACAGTGTATTATGTAGGCTGGTAAACAAATAGATAAATACAAAACATTGCTGTTGTTCTTGCTGCTATAGATGATAAACCCACCCTTTTTCTCCAACTAAAACAGTAAATTGACAGCAAAAGACATGCTAAAAACTTTTGTTCCGGGTAGAGGAGAAAGCATTGCGTCCGGACTCTTAGAAATTTATAGTCACTCGTCCCTCAACATCGGTACCACAAGGACAAGTTTGCCCTGAAGTTTTCTGCTCAGGTGACAATCAACAACGATAGAGAAAACTGATAAGAAGTATCAGCTTTGCATCCCACACACAATATCAGAGCATCATTCAAACACTGATGGTCAATGTTAGCAGCTTATTTATGAACTTATCAAAAGATGGGGAAATAGAAGATCAAAGGTAATTGCTCATTGGTAAATCAGTCTTAACAACCTTATTTCTGGCTTCTTATGTTGGCATTGTCTGCAGCCGTATATGTTTGTACTTCTGCTCAGTATTGAAGCATCTTGCACTTTCTGTTAGGCCTTTGGATAAAACTTGCTTCAGCGCATCAACTCCCTCTTCTAGGGCAGCATCAATCTTATGAGAAAAAAATATATATATATATCAATACAGAGGGTTAGTTTCTTCTTTCTTTTTCTTTTCTTTTGTTCTTTTTTTTTTTTTCTTGTCTTTGATATATTCCTTCTTTTAAATGGAGATATATTACTTGGATTCTGATCCACATGAAAGTGCCTCAAGAGACGTCTAAGTATTTGACACCAGAAAACAATGAATTCAAAGACTACAGTAGGGATGTATAAAGGCAGGAAGGGAGATTAACCTTTCTTGGACCAAATTTGAAGGATATCACGCAGAATTCAACAGAGATTTCAAAACTATTCCAATCAATGATCTTGAGAATTCGAAATCCTGTTCTAACACAAGTTTCTAAAACTGATTGACAGACTATAGCCATGTGAACCAACGTGTCAGGACAATTAACAGAATTAGAGAGGTAATTATCAAGAATATACCCGTTCCCTGGCTGATGCATTGAATTTTTGCAACAAGAATGCCTTCGGATCCATTTGACCAGGGGGTCTCCCAATACCTAAAGTATCCAGTTGTTTTGTCAACCATAATGGAATACACTCAGTAGCACAAAAAGAAGACAAAATTTCAGATATTAAACTAACCAATTCTCATTCGAGGGAACTCACTGTTTCCACGAAAATGATATATCACACTCTTTAATCTGGGAAACTTCACAATATCAAACACTATTTCTCAAAGGCCAAATTGAACAGGTAAAACATATGGAAACATGCAGAAGTTAATGTGCTAATACGTTAAAAATATGCACACTGTGCACTGATTAACTGAAATGGCTACAGTAAGCATAACATGGGATGAAAACAATATAGTACATTGAGCCTTCTCCACTGCAGCTTCTGCAATGAACTCAGGGGAGAGCCTATCAATGCACCTTTATAGGATCAAAGTTGAAGAACTTATGTCCTAAAAGGGAATATAGTTTATTTGAGCATGAAGCATCTTAGCTGGAGGCAAGTCAGAAAAACAAAACTGATCAATGTTTAATTGCAATGCCCAAATAAACCACCAGCAATTCTGGTTTCCCTGAGTATGTATTTATAATACCGATGCTCAACATACTGCACCAATGTGGAACCTGGAACTTTGGCAGAAAAAGAAGATTTGAAATGCTGTATGCAGCTCAAAAATCTACTTCTTACTGTCTGACAACCATGCAGGGACGGGTAAGAGTTATACAGAATTGAGCCATTGAAAAACCTGATGTTTTCTGGAAAACTTTTTTTGCAGTGAAATAAATTAAATTCCAGCTTTTTATCACTCCTAGGTGGATCTTCTTAGTAAACTTTACATGGTTTTCTAGATGCACAGGTGATAATCAAACTTGTAACATGGACAAAATAACCAAAGAACTTTTGATTGGGACATAAGAGTAGCATTGCCAAAGCCCACTTAAACTGCACATAATGCTAATCCACAAAGAGCCCTCCTCCTAGACCCAAGCCTAAGATCATAAGTAATTGCTTGTTCAATTTTACTTCTCCCACTTGAAATGACTTCCAGCTTATTCAAACAAAATTTTTTTTCTAGGATATATGTCTAAGTTCATCTCATCTGCATACATAAGGGTTAACTGTACTGTCCTGGGAAGTGCTCTTAACCTCCTAAGATCCTAAGTAAATCCTTACGTGTTAGGGATGGGAGTTTCTGAGAGTTCTGAAATCCAGAGCTTTGAATCGGTTGGATCCTGAATTGGGATTAGGGACTCAATTCTTTGGAAGAAGTAATTTCATGCAAGTGTCATCCTGGTGCCCACGAAGAGATTTTATTTATTTATTTATTTCATGTTTAAACAGTTCCAATCTCTGTTCTTTAGAAATAATGGAGGCATAACACATAGCTAGAGCCTAGTGCACCAAATTCATTCATAAATTACTCAAACTAAAAAGAGACATGTTTAAGGGAGAGGAAAAAAGAACCAAAACAGCTTAAAAGACCAAGGTGAGGAAGAATTTTTGAAAATCAAATTTGATGAGGAATAACCTGCAGAAAACCAGAATCCAAAAGAAGACTTGTGGGAACCTTTAATCCAGTATTGTACAAGAAATCCTACTCTAAAAGCTTAAGCTGATATAGAGGATTTAAATTTAACACTCCCTCGTGTGGACCGATCACAAATTTTCTTAACAAGACCCAACACATGCACAATAATCAACAAATAGGGGTAATAGCAAGGATTCAAACTTAGGAATCTCCCGCTTGACGTACATAGCCACCTACTTTAAAAGCTTAAGATGATAGAAAGGAGTTAAATTTATCCACTTAACAGTTGCTAAATTATAGGACAATCTACAGATATTTTCTACTTCTTTCTGACAAAAGCATCCATATTAATATAAATCCAGCTTAATCAATACATTTTGTTACATAAGATGGGAAATGTCATTTATTATAGTCATAAACATTACACGAGGTAGATGAATTTAGAATAAAAGCACCAGAAGGGCTTTTAGTAGAATTTGAAGCATCATTTTAAATCTTGTCATTTCCTCCATCTCCAGATACTTATCCCAATGGAAATTTTTTGTTCTCCAGATACCACAAAAAGAGTGGAAACAGAGTAGACATCTGAGACTACATCTTCTTCAACACAGAAATACAAATGGCAAATAATTAGTACTGACTCAGAGCAAGCTGTTTTCAACTGCATGCTGTAGTATCCAACAATTACAGTTAAAACTTGATTATGCAATGAGATGTGCAGAAACACTGGTATAAGATAAACACAAAAAGCTGTTACATGATACCCCTTATGACTTCCATGGCCTCCCTTGCAATAGAGACGAAGCACCCCACAAGGTAAATTCATGTCGTCATGGAACTGCAACAACGAAATTGCGAATTAATGCCTATTCTGAATCAATAAACTAAAAATTAAAACAGAAAACAGTTATCAAGTTATAGCAGCTTATACCACTATCACACGGTTGAGAGGGAGTTTGTAATAAGCAGCAAGTGGGCCACTCTACATAAAAGAAAACAGAATCTAGTGAATAATCCAAAGCAATCTTCAATGATAAAAGATATAATTCAATATGCAAACTAGAAAGTAAATTGATACCAATTCAAAACCAAGGAAAAATGGAAATGAACTGGCTAGAAATTCACATCACTCAAAAGAAAACCATATCTCAAACTGATCACCATAAGAACTGTCATTCCCACTGAAGCAACAATACCTTGAAAACGTGGAAGGCCGTAAACAAACAGAACATCAAATCCATGACCATCAAGAAACGTATCAGAGAAAATTTTTCACATATTTATTCCAATTTAAAATATTTGTCATTCAAAGATTTGTCATTACAGTTTGATCTTCTCTGGATATAGAAATATAATACGGAAAAGCACTGGAAAGGTCATAATGGAAGTCAACATTCTTCATTTAAATTCCCATAAAAGCAAACTTTTGAGCAAATTCCTGACAAGAGAGGATAATCTCTGACTTAAAATGGGAAAAAAAAAAAATTGTCACCCCACAATTTCATATTGCATCAAGAATGTTATTGCGCTCCATCAATCTGGTTTTTAAGTATTAGACAATAGTTAACCAGTGACTTCTTATCACTGTAAGTCTTTCCTTGCAAGTATTGCTGTAAAATACAATCACAATAACTCATCTAAGAAGCCACCTTGTCTCCTAAGGACACCTGGAAGCAAATTATCCCACCCACTAGAGATATCATATAAACAGAATACATCTCTTTCAAAAAAATTTACAAACCTTTTAAGAGTGACAACCTTCTACAATATCACTTCTCCTCTTACAGTTTTGAAATAAATCTCAACAGCCTAAACTGTCAAAAGCTAAGGGTCCGTTTGGATATCCATTATCTTTGTAAAAGGTAATTATTTAAAATTTTGATTAACGTTTTTTAACATATTCAAAATATAAAATTTTAAGTGTACCAATTATATTTTTAATATTAAATATTTAACTATTCAAATTTCAACTTCAAATTCAATAAACATGCTATTTCGATTTCTTGCCAAAATTTTAATATAATTTTTTTTTTTTAGGGAAAAAAAAAAATGATTGTCCAAATGAACCCTTACCCTTTGATCATGAGCACTGAGCACATACTTAATGCACCAACAGAAATGCGCGAAGTTCAATCCTTTCATAGTTTTCTTCAGCTTTGCAACACCAAAAAGCAAAAAAGCCTTCTAGATTTTCTTCTTTTCCCAATTTTAATTTTTATCTACATTTTCAAGTTGAATTGTGCAAATTATTGTGTCAAATGCTTTAGCACCTCCATACTCAAGTTGTTTTGGAATAGAAAAGGAAAATTGACGAAATGCTCCATGCCACATAATAACTGGAATGCATGCCTACGCAGACATCATAAGAGACATAGATATGACTTACTGCTTCACCACTCAAATTCATATATGTTTGTGGCTTTGCAAGAAAAACAGGAACTCCATTCACAAAACCTGAGAACAAATCAACATTCTCATAAAAGAGAAATTTCTAGGAATGAATAAGACACAATGAGATGGAAGATAATAGTGAAGTACTGCCTTTCCCAAAGATAGCTTTGCAGTGGACAGTGTCCATTGGGATTGCTACATCCTTTGCAAATGCATCTATCAGTTCAAACCCCACCTGTTTTTTTTTTTTTTTTTTTAAAGGAAAGGGAAAACTGAGAGTTAAATAGCAATGTAATGAAACTCCACTAGATAATATAAAAGATTATCATTTAAAAAAAAAAACAAAAATCAGCAACCGACATTGTGCCTTGTTCCCCTGTATTTATCCCCAGGATTTCCCAAGCCTACAAAAAGCCATGGTTGAGGTGAAGTTGTAGAGATGTAGCTCCTAGCAAGCCTGCCAAGCATCTGGACTCATATGCTTACTTCCATCAGGCATCAACCTTCTGTGTCTGATACATAAAGTATATATGAAATTCTCTACAGTAAACTAAAAGTTTCTAGGAGAAGATGGCTGAAGTTCGTACAACAATTTGTAAGTGAAGAGATCACTTAATTTTACAGGACAAAACCAGCTACCGTTATATTATATTCATTTGATAAAAGTAGGACTAATCCTTGATTTGGACAAGTCATTTGTCCAAAGGAAACACAAAATCAACCAATATTTTAGACATATAACATAGAAACATAAAACATCATGCAGTTGAAAGCGCAAGCACATGAAAAGCAGCATTAAATTTTAGAAGTTACTATTAAAATGTAACATAATGTTCCATCAGTTCATGGTAACAGATTTTTCTTTCGGTGTGTGATTAAACTTCAAGACTTTGGCTCAATTTTATAACTGCTAGAAATTGAAAAACAGATATTCATATACTCGCTCTCAATCCCCATATCCCTGCAACAAGGAGTTCTTAGTTCTTTCCAATGCGATTAGCAAGTGTGTTTATTGTGGCAGTTCCCTTAAAAGTTAAATTAAATGGCCTCCAATCCATTAAAGTCCATTTAAAATGGGCTCACTAGACTTATTTTTCTTCAATATATGGATTTGAAAAATATCCCAGATAAGCCACCTTTAGCAAACTTTTATTCGAGCCTCATCCAAATGCTCCTCGATAACAATCCTGGGTCTACCATCCTACCCCAGTCCCCTACCCCTCCATAATCATGGATTATTTCTTCCTTAATTGCAGTTTCTATCTCGATGCCTTGTGCACCATCTTTTAAAAACTATTAACTTTAGGAAGTGCAAAAGTATCAGAAGCTTAGGCAAGAAACCATTGAGGTACCAGTGACTCCATAGAAATTGTACATGTTTTTTGCATATTAACCAATTGCAAATTTCATCCTCCTCCAACAACCAAAACTCACATTCCTCATGATCGAAATTTGAGGTCTACAGCTTTTATAGAAGCAAGAAAGAAACTACCCATGTCATAACTTACAAAATCAAATTCACAACACAACGCCCAGAAATTTAGCATGAAAATAATCAACAGTTTCCTACAATCACATAAGGATAGAAAGAAATTGTGAAGCTGCAGAATTAAATTTACATAAAAGACATGAAACAAAACATTGCATCAAACAAGAGTATAACTGAATACATAACGAAACATTAAATGCCGGTAATTAAATTTGACTTACTTCCGACCAATAAAAATAAATATACACATGTAAACTACTAACCATAAAATTGAGTCTTTCACTTACCAAAAATAAAAAAAAATTGAGTCTTTCAACACTTGTCGGTTCTTCCCAATTCTAAAACCATACAAGCTCCTCAATTTCGTAATAACTGTTAGTCGTTATATTTGGAAATGGAACCAAGACCCAAAGGAAATCATATCGTTGCAGAGACAGACATTGGTAAAAGGCAGTAGAGATTGGAGTTCCAGGTCACGGCGGTGGCGAGTGGTTGCGCTGGATGATATAAACTGGGGACGGAAATTTTTTTAAGGAAAATTGGCATAAATAGTCCCCAAACTATGGTCATTTGGTGAAATTGGTCCTTGAATTAATTTTTTTTGACATTGATCTGAATTATGTTAAATTGTGTGAGATTGGTCTTTCCATTAAAATTTTTTGTTATTTTACCATTAATTTCAAAAAAAAAAAAAATTAAGGGCATTTTAATCATTCCAAAATAATATTATATAAAAGAAAAATATATTATTGATACAAATACATATACATATAGTCATTTTTCTCATTCTCTTCACTGTACATATATACATATATGTTTGTTTTTTTGTTGTTTTTTTTATATAATGTTATTATGAAATGATTAAAATTCTCTTGAGTAAATCTATTTTTTTGAAATTGACGGTAAAATAGCAAAAAAAATTTAACGAAGGACCAATCTCACACAATTGGACATAATTCAAGGACCAATGTAACAAAAAAAATTAATTCATATCACCAAATGGCCATAGTTTAGGGACTATTTATGCCAATTTGCCATTGTTAATTGTTTCTTACAAATTTTTAGTTTTTTTTTTTCTCCTCTTTGAAGGTAAAAGGATGGGATATTTGATTTTACATTTGTAAGTGTACATTGTTAAAATTCGGCATAAAATAATTTTTACTTGACAAAAAATCAAATCGAGACATCTAAGTAAAAGAAACCGTACTACTAAATTACCATTAAATGAGTTTTAAACTCAAAACTTAATTTATTCTACTTAGACCAACAGATTATTTGTGATAATGTAAATTCATGACCTAAAATACATCTTAGGGAAGCTACAGTTATGGTCTTTTAATTAAGCCTATCAATCGGCTTAAAGTACTTGAGTTCAACATCATCTTAAAAATATCTAGTATGAATTTAATTTCTATTGTATTTCAAACTCATGACCTTTCGAATTATAAGTTATGTTGCTACTAATTTAACTATACCTTCTAGACTTTTATATATATATATATATATATATATCTAAACTTATATTTTATTTATATTTAAAATAAAATATTAATTGAATCTTAAATATAAAATTATAAATATAGTAGGTACCATATTTGATAATTTTTAAATTAAATATATAAAATTTAATAATAATATATTAATTATGAGGTTTAGATTATTAAA
>JAXGGT010000169.1:8578663-8592991 GCA_035583425.1 Marsdenia floribunda | reverse complement strand
TTAGATTTAAGAAATATCAAATAAAATTACTAATACCAAAAAAAAAAAAAAAAAAAAAAAAAAATTATCCAAATACAAAATTAATAGTTTCAAACACGATTGGATGTTTTGACTGGTTTGAAATTATATGTGAGGTTGTGTTACAAAAATTATGTTTTGTTTTTATTAATTACTATATTTTGGAAAAAAAAAAAAAAAAAAAAAAAACACACACACACACACTTATTATTTTAATTTAAAAATTGTGTCAATTTTCTAAATAAAATAAGATAAAATCTTTCCAAATACATTTCTAGATTTTTCATTTTTACATAAGTTTATATTCTAGATTTATTGTGCTTAATTATTGTAACTAATATGGCAAATTTTCTTTATATATTTCTTAATTTTTGTTTATTTCTAAAATTTTATTATAGAAATATACGCTAAACTTTCCATTTTATTAATATTTTGTCTTTACATAAGCCAACTATTAATCTTAAAAATAAAAATAAATAAATCTTGGTGATTTGTCTCAATAAAATAGGAGGTTATAGGAATCTTCTATGGATTCCACAAATATACTGTCATGAAAATATATACATATATACGTATATATTACAGTTAAATTAGCTAGCTCATAAACAAAGCTGTCTTAAAAAATCATTTAGTTAGTTAATTTAAGATTTGAAATCGGTTAACTTATGGTGAGTTGTCATAAATTTATCAAACGATAAATTAATATAGTATTTTTATTTTTATTTTTTTTATTATGATTATTTAAAGGAAAATTGGCTGATTTAGTCCTCTAACTATTTTCATTAATTAACATAAGTTCACAATCTTTTTTTTTTTTTAACCAGTTAAATCCTACATCTTCTTACGAGCAACATATTAAGTCCTTCCGACCAAAAATTTGAATTTTTCGGCCAAAATTCATCACATGCCGGGCACGTGATGATTTTTTAAGGGCAAAATCGTTCTCTTGAGTACAAAAAATAGCTTTATAAAACCCTGCAGTTAGCCTAAGTTCACATCTTTATAATACTCAAGAGGATGATCTTGCTATTAAAAAATCATCACGTGATGAATTTTGGCCAAAAGAACTTAACAGGCTGCCCGTAAAAAGATATAGGCTTAATAGGTTAAAAAAAAAATTTGTGGACTGACGTTAATTAATAAAAATAGTTAGAGGACTACACCGGCCAATTTTCCTTATTTAAAAAAAAAAAAAAAAAAAAAAAAAAAAAAAAAAAAAAAAAAATAATTTTTAAAATGAAACAAATTATTTTTGCCGAAAAAACAGAAAAGTTTTCTAAGGTTATAATTGATATATTTTTATAAAATTGTTTTCCCATTAAATTGATCCATCAATTTTTCCCTTAAACAATATTAGTTGATCAAACATTCAATAGTTTTTTCTTTCTTCTAGAGGAAGTTACTCTATAACTTCATTTTTTTTGTTGTTCAAATTAAATTGACAAGATTACATTATTCTATGCCAAAACAGTTCAAATAAGGCGAGATCTCCTAATACATTATCTAAGAAATTGTTTAAAATACTAATAAAATTAATATCGGTAACTTCTATTAAGTTAATATTTATTATTTTAAAAAAAAATTAAAAATTAGAATCACAATAAAAAATTATAAAAACATAAAAAATATATATTTTTACATTAATTTTAAAAATTAAAGATATTTTAGTAATTTTTATTTTTTAAAAAGTAATAATTATTGGCAAATTGACATTTTTTTTTTTAATTTTATTAGTATCTTACATAATGACTTAAATGGTGTTTTATGAGATCTCCTGCCTAAATAAAATATTTTGATTAAAAAATAAATATTTTTTCTTTAAAAAAAATTATAACCAAACATACCTAAAAGATTATAATTTTAAAATAGACTATACTTGAGGTAAGAAATTTATTTTTAATATGTAAGGTAATATTATTTTTTATTTTTAATCTTGAGTCTATCAGTCAAGAAGGCGTAACTCAGTTGGTAACAGCCTTACTTATTATTTATGATTTGAGATATCGTACGTTCAAGATATAATAAAAACAAAACTGCCTCAAAAATTTCAAAATAATAATAATAAAAAAAAAATTATTGAGTCTATTGTCAAGAATTTATAAATGGATGTTATATTATAATTACTTTCATTAACATTTATATTTTAATATATATGTATTAGGGACACATTCTATACAATGTGATATTGTAAGATTTTTATTTTTAATTTTAATAAATTAAAATCAAAATATTAATATTAATTCCTTTGTAATTTATTGTCGTAATTATAATTAATGGTAATAGTGAATGCTAGCAATTAAAATTTAGGGTAAACCATTTTAAGACAATTTAATTGATGCTCCTACTTTTTTAATTAAAGGAAGATTTAAAATTATATATACACATATACACACACTTGTGAGCCTTCTCTCTTCTAAGTTCTCCTTGATTTTTTTAAATTTATTTTTTTAAATTTATTTTTTTAAATTTCAAGATTTTTTGGCTTCAAACATACGTAATTTGAATTCATGACTTCTTACATCATAAATGAGATTGTTATTAACCGAGTTATACTTTCTTGTAAAAGTTCTAATTAATTAAAATTTATACATATATTTAAGTATAAACTACTCAATAGTTAAATTAGACTCGAACTAATTCATAATTAAGTTAGGTCTGATTTTATTTTTAAAAGATAAACTCTTTTAACACATATTTTTTTATTAATAAAATTCAAATTTAAAATTTTATTTAAAAATAAATTAAATTTATTATTATTTACATTAACGAGTTGTTGGTATATATATATATGTAAAAAAAGAAAAAAAAAAAAAAAATTGATGCCCACATTAGAATACTTTAGTAGTCCATGACACCCCAATCACAGCTAATGTTGATCCATCTTCCAAACCCCTAATTAGCCCCCACCATTTTCCCTTTCCCCCACAGCTTTTTCTACCTCCCCATAGAAGAAGAATAAAAACTAATAATTATAAAAAAAAAAAAGTTTCACACTATACCATAAAACCACAAAACACAAAAAATATCAATGGAACAATCCAATTCTTAAACCCCGCAAAATAGCATATATATATATATATATAAAATATTATACTATCAAAAAAAAAAAGAAAAAGAGATGTATTATTGAATTAGAATAATCTTAACTATAATTCAAAATATTATAAATTTAAATTATATTAAAAAAAATAATAAAAAAAATTTTCAGACAGTCCTATATTTAGACAAATTTATACATAGATTATGGAACTCAAAAATTTTCTAAAATATAAAACAGCTTGTATTAACAACGATAAATTTTAACTAATAAAAATAAAAAATATAATAAAAGTATTTTTACCAATCAAATAATATTATATCAGGAAGAAGGATTGTTTAATAAGATAAATGATAAAATTTTGATGCATTAGATAACTTTTCACTGATTCATATATATATATACTTTTTAAATGGTGTGTATAATAATATATTATATTTATATATATATATATATATTTTTTTAAAAAATTAAGATTTATATAATTAAATTGAAGTAATAACTGGGAATTAAACTAATATTTAAAAAAAATAAAAAATAAAAAATTTAACTAGTTGTTTTAATACTATTACTTTTATTTAGATATTAAAAAAGAAAATTTTAATAAAATAATGTGATGTAAACATTAAATAATACATTTTAATATAAGATTTATGATGCATAGTTGGACTGGACAGATGGCTCTTATAACTAATATTTTATGTTATTAGTTGTCAAATATTACAGATTTGAATTTAAGAAAATTGATGAAATATTATTTCAATTGGGTAAATATTCAAAATTTAAAAAAAAAAAAAAATGGAGGATTCCGCCCCCACTTCTCCCTCCCTCGCATTTTCCTTGAAATATATATATATGTAGTGCGGGATGTGGCCCCATTTTGCCCTCATATTAGCCGCTATATAAGCATTCTTATAAACACACATTCAGCGTGTGAGTGTGTGTAAAACTTATTATATTAGAAAAAAAAAAAACAAAAACAAGGGAGAGGGAGAGAGAGAAAAGAAACAGAGCGCCACCACTCTATTTCCTTCTTTCTCATACTCCGAGGGTTTTTATCATTTTTCTTTTTTTTTAATATTTAATTTATTGTTGTCTTCCCCAGTGAAAAACCCTAATTCTTCGTCGTCGAGGAGAACACAGTCATGGACGCCGAGTCAACTCAGCTTCAGCAAGCGCAACTTGCTGCAATTCTAGGACCTGACCTTACTCACTTTGAGACTTTAATCTCTCATCTCATGTCCTCATCCAACGAGCAACGATCCCAGGCCGAATCAATCTTTAATCTTATCAAGCAGACCGATCCAAACTCCCTCGCTCTCAAACTTGCTCAGCTTTTATCTTCTTCCCCTCACGTCGAGGCTCGTGCTATGTCAACCATCCTTCTCCGTAAGCAACTTACGCGAGATGACTCCTATATCTGGCCTTCACTCACCGCGTCGACTCAGTCCGCTATCAAATCCATACTCTTATCCTGTATCCAGAATGAAAATTCTAAGAGCATAATCAAGAAGCTCTGTGATACGATTTCGGAATTGGCTTCCAATATTTTGCCCGAAAACAATTGGCCCGAAATTTTGCCCTTCATGTTTCAATGCGTTACTTCCGACTCTGTGAAATTGCAGGAGTCGGCCTTTTTGATTTTTTCCCAGCTAGCGCAGTACATAGGTGACACGCTTATCCCGTACATCAAGGATTTGCATGGTGTCTTTTTACAGGTGCTGAATAATTCGCCGAGCTCCGATGTGAAAATCGCCGCCCTCAGCGCCGTCATTAACTTTATTCAGTGCTTGAGTAGCCCTAGCGATCGGGATAGGTTTCAGGATTTACTTCCGGCTATGATGAGGACGTTGACCGAGGCCTTGAACTGTGGGCAGGAGGCTACGGCGCAGGAGGCATTGGAGTTGCTGATTGAGTTGGCTGGGACGGAGCCTAGGTTTTTGAGGAGGCAATTGGTCGATGTTGTGGGTTCCATGTTGCAGATTGCCGAGGCTGACAGGCTGGAGGAAGGCACGAGACATTTGGCCATTGAATTTGTGATTACTTTGGCTGAGGCAAGAGAGAGGGCTCCCGGGATGATGAGGAAGCTGCCCCAGTTCATAAGTAGGTTGTTTGCGATTCTGATGAAGATGCTGTTGGATGTTGAAGATGATCCTGCTTGGTATAGTGCTGAGCCCGATGACGAGGATGCTGGGGAGACCAGTAACTATAGTGTTGGTCAGGAGTGCTTGGATAGGCTCTCAATTGCCTTAGGTGGAAACACTATTGTTCCTGTTGCTTCAGAGCAGTTGCCCGTCTATTTGGCCGCTCCTGAGTGGCAAAAGCATCATGCCGCACTCATTGCACTTGCTCAAATTGCTGAGGGCTGCGCAAAGGTACATTTTTTCTGTTCTAATATCCTTTTTTTTTTTCTGTTAACGCGTGGAAGTTGGATAGGAAGTATTGCTCGATATCTACAAGTAGTATATTTCGAGTTGTTGGCTTGTTTGTTGGATGTCCTTAAATGCACCTAATTTTGTTCATTTTATGTCTTCGTTTTGATGTCCTGCTGAGCAGCGAGCTAATATTGACTTTCAGCCTGCTATTTTTCATTATTCTGCAATAAAAAAATTTAATGTTAAGCGGCAACTTCCATCTGCTTGCTGTATGCAGCTACTTGTGCAGTCGTTTTTGTCACATTGCATACTTGTTTTTATGTATGCTGAATTTTGGTATGTTGTTATGTCTCAGCTTCTCTCCATATAACGGTCATCTATTTGCCTACTTGGTTATTAGGATGAGTTTGAACATCTATTTTATCATGTCTCTTAAACAATTTTTGGCCGACTGATTCCAGGTAATGATTAAGAATTTGGAGCAAGTGGTGAATATGGTCTTGAATTCATTTCAAGATCCCCACCCACGAGTTAGATGGGCAGCTATTAATGCTATCGGTCAATTGTCAACAGACTTGGGCCCAGATTTGCAAGTGCAATATCACCAACGCTTGTTGCCAGCACTAGCTACGGCTATGGATGACTTCCAGAACCCCAGAGTTCAGGTTTGAACTTTTTTTTGTTTAAATTTCTTCTAAGTGACATTAAATAGTTTCATAATGTAGTAACTTTCTAATTCTCATTCATTTCCGTTGTATTGATGCATGTTCCTAGATACCACCCTTTTGATAGTACTTCAAATCTTTTTTTACCCTATTGAGTTCTTGTTCTTTTTTTTATGGATTCCTATTCTGATTTGATGGGAGTTGTCTGTGGACATTGAAGTTCTATGTTGTTGTATGGTTACATCTCCCTTCTTTGTGCTCCCTTCTTATGTTTTCCTTTATCATTAACCAATATTTCCATTCTCTTCGTGTTAATGATGGGGACAGTTTGTTTTATATGGTGTATATGCTTGAATTATTTTGCCATGAACTATAGTACATTCAACTTGGTCAGGGATTTTAATGACTAGATTGGACATATCTGTTTTGGCATTCTCTAATTTCTTGATCCTTGATGTAGCTGTTAAATTCAGACTGGCATTTTAATTCACAAATTATCATGGCATTCTATTCTGCTGCTACCTAGTTCATTTCTTTAATGCAGAATTTTGGAAATTTTGTAGGCACATGCTGCTTCAGCAGTGCTTAACTTCAGTGAGAACTGCACACCAGAAATTTTAACTCCTTATTTGGATGGAATTGTTAGCAAGCTGCTCATACTTCTGCAGGTATTAGGAATAAGAGTTCTTAATATGAACATGACTTGCTTGTGTTTTCTCTTACAAGAGCTCATTGTAGAATTTTCTGGTTTTCTCTGAATGTAGAATGGCAAACAAATGGTGCAAGAAGGGGCCTTAACTGCTTTAGCTTCAGTTGCTGATTCCTCTCAGGTATACCAATCCATCCCCGTTCTTTGACCATTGGATCTTGGATGAAATATATCTTTTGTTTGCAGAATGACCAGAGTTTGATTTGCAGGAGCACTTCCAAAAATACTACGACGTGGTCATGCCTTACTTGAAAACTATCTTGGTGAATGCAACTGACAAATCAAACCGTATGCTTCGTGCCAAAGCTATGGAATGTATCAGCTTGGTTGGAATGGCTGTGGGAAAAGAGAAGTTTAGGGATGATGCAAAGCAGGTGCGAGAATTGTATGGATGATTTCATATAGATTATAACATTATGATATATTGTATAAATACTATACTTAATACTGAGGCGCAGTCATATATGTTGACTACACTTGATTATATGGGTTCATTTCTATTATATTTTTAATGATACTGTTGCAAATTTTGTCCTGTTCATATGAACAGATGCCTTTGCAAAAATCTACTTGTCTAATTAATATTTTTTTCCTTTGTTATATTTGGTATATGAAATTCTAATTGCATGGCAGCATTGATATTCTCCTCCTATACCTCTTCTGTTGTTCAGTGTTTTTAAGAATGCATTTTGAGTTGTTTTTGATGACTGAGTTGGTTTTTACGTAATCTGCATTAGCTTGGCCATCTGAACTTTCTGCTTGTACAGGTTATGGAGGTGCTCATGTCACTTCAAGGATCGCAAATGGAAACAGATGATCCAACCACCAGTTACATGCTGCAAGTGAGTATTGGTCTTGGGTTTTTAAGCATGATTTTTTGTTTTCTTTTTAGAATTTTATTTTGTGATAGGTATATCTGAGCCGTGAAATTTAATCTCTTCCCCAGGCATGGGCCAGACTCTGCAAGTGTCTTGGGCAAGATTTTCTTCCTTACATGAGTGTAGTCATGCCTCCCTTGCTGCAGTCTGCTCAACTCAAGCCTGATGTGACCATAACATCTGCAGATTCAGATAATGAAATTGACGAATCAGATGATGAAAGGTCCACCTAATTTTTGGAGTGCATTTTATTGTTATGTCCGAATTTGGTTACCTTATTTTTAAGGTCTTCACTTTGTAGAGTCAGTGTCTTGGTTGATGTGAAAATTAAGGGGGAAAAATTGAAGCAATCTCAAATATTCTTGTTTATCTAATTTTTTTGTTCAAAGTGGAGATTGATTCTACTTGGTTTCCAATTACATATTTGTTCCTGTTGGAATCTTTCTAAAGGATTCATGTTGTGCAGTATGGAGACAATTACACTTGGAGATAAAAGGATAGGCATTAAGACTAGTGTCCTGGAAGAGAAAGCTACAGCTTGCAACATGCTATGCTGTTATGCTGATGAGCTAAAAGAAGGTTTCTACCCATGGATTGATCAGGTTTGTCATAAATATTCAGATTCTGAGGTCTTATGAAACTCATCAACAATTTTACAGCTAACAAGTGCTTCAATTCCAAATAGGTTGCTCCAACTTTAGTTCCACTTTTGAAATTTTACTTCCATGAGGAAGTTAGGAAAGCTGCAGTTTCAGGTAAATTGTAAATCAGATCACTGTACATTATCTTTCTGTTATTTGCTTGAATTGTATTTTCCCTTTCCTTTTTTTTTTTTTTTTCAAAAAAATTTCTTAATAGGATTTTCATATTAATTTGTTTCATCTATACAGCCATGCCTGAGCTGTTGCGCTCTGCAAAATTGGCAATCGAGAAGGGGATTGCTCAAGGTCGTAATGAAACATATTTGAAGCAATTGTCTGACTTCATAATACCAGCTCTGGTGGAAGCTTTGCATAAGGTGGTGTTGGTTGTTTATATATATGCACAGTTGTTTACTGACTTTAAATTCTTATAATGGTACCTGTTATTTGTATTGAATATTGAAAGCAATCTTTTGCAAGTCTTGCAGGAGCCTGATACAGAGATTTGTGCAGCTATGTTGGATGCATTAAATGAATGTATTCAGGTCGGTTTGGTGTTTGATTATTTAAAAAATGTAGCTATTGTTAGTGCTAGGAGGATGTTGGACCTATTTCTGTAGTTGTAATTTTGTGATGTGTGATATTTTTGATTTATTATGTTTGAGAATATTCATGTTCTTTTCTTATATTTTTTATGTCCCCTCTTTGGCTGTATGTGATGAATATAGAAAGCACCAAGGCCATCTTTATCTTCATCTGTCTTATTATATAACACTGAAGGACAGTTTCTTTACAAATTTGGCCTGCTGTTTAGATAGTCCTACTAGTTAAGTAGATGGAATGAATAATTATAATGTGGGGGATGGTGGAGTGGAAGTTTGGGGGTTGTTTGGTATGAGGATTGAAGTGCCTATCTTGATGACAGCTAATAAACTTCTCATTACATTCAGATCTCTGGACCCCTTCTAGATGAAAGTCAGGTTCGGAGTATTGTGGATGAGATAAAACAGGTTATCACTGCAAGCTCAAGTCGAAAAAAAGAACGTGCAGAGAGAGCTAAAGCTGAGGACTTTGATGCAGAAGAAGGGGAATTGCTTAGAGAGGAAAATGAGCAAGAAGAGGAAGTCTTTGACCAGGTTAACTCTTTGACATCCTTTTCTGTATCCAGATAGAGTTGGCACGAAACTCTTTTTCCTGGTTGTGAAGTTTGAACTGTATTTACTATTCTTTTGGTCCAGGTTGGTGAAATCCTGGGAACATTAATCAAGACATTCAAGGCTGCATTCTTGCCCTTCTTTGATGAGCTTTCATCATATTTAACACCTATGTGGGTAAGTTTTATCTCTTATATTCATGTTAGCTTCATTTCTTTTGGGTTAATGTATCAAAATTTCTAATGTTGTAAACAAATATCATTCACAAACTTTTGACACTTCTAACCTCTTTACTCATCTTTTGTGTCAGGAAGAGAATGTGTTTTGTAAAGTTCAGATTAGTTGCAGGAAGTGATTGTGTTAGAATAAGTGCTTCTATTTGGTATTGGGTCCATGCTGCATATGTTCTTTTTATCCTTCTATTGTCTATTATGATAAGATAGCCTTCAATGTTTTTCCTCATAAAATTCAAGTTAATTCCACAACCTTTGTAAATTGCTTGCTCCTACTGTCTGTGTAATAGATGAACATACTCTAATAAAATAAAGTAAAAAGGCTTTTTCGTATTCTATTGATTTCCAGTTGCCCTTTTGATAAGGAATCATTTAGTCAATGGAAGAGGTAAGTTTATTTCAAGGGCCTTTCTAACCGTGAGGTGAGTTTAGTAAAAAAATATCTATTCTAACATGAAAAAACAGCTAATGTATGTAACTTCAAATGAAGCTAGGGGATTTTCCAGAAATTTTTTGTGTAGTCCAAGACAACTTAAAGCAGATTATATTGCCCTGGAAAAACATGTTGCTGCTTATCATTTACAGTGTGCTAGGAATAATAAGAATTATGACCTGAAATTATAGTGAACATCAGCAAGTTAGTAATAGTGCTTTAATGGGTGAAATTATTGTGGTAAGGCTACTGTTGCAATTGCAAATCAGAGATCTGCTATCTGATGAAGTTATATAAGGAGTATGATCATATCAATGTTTATGCAGGGAAAAGATAAAACTCCTGAAGAAAGAAGAATAGCCATCTGCATTTTCGATGACGTTGCTGAGCAATGCCGGGAAACAGCTCTCAAGTATGCATTTTTTTCTTATTATTTGAGTGTCTTCCTATGCTTTATTATCATTCTCATGGGCTTTTTACTCTAAACAGATATTACGACACATATCTTCCTTTTCTTCTGGAGGCTTGCAATGATGAAAATCCAGATGTCCGACAGGTTTGCTTAGGCTCCCACTTGGACAAGCATTTTTTTTTTCTCAAAAAAAATGTTGTATTTAAATTTGGCGGGAAACTAAATTAGATGTATATTTTAAATTTGAACATTTACATTTAAAATTTCTATTGTTAAATATTAAAAGCTTAATTAAGATGCTTGAAAATTTACATTTTTTAAATAAGAAAAAAGAGTTGGTCAAAGTTTTAAAAGAATAAAACTGCTTAAGTAAAATACTTCCGCAAATGCACCCTTAATTTGGCACTGATATATTGGAAACTTCTACCAAAACATTAATAATAATATGTTTTAATATGAAGTATACTGGATCCTCTGTATCCTTCAATGGATTAGATTTCTTTCTGTCTGCGTTCTTTGATTTCTTATCCAAAATAAATTTTTTATATTTGCACTGAATGATTTTCTTCAGCGAAATTTCAAAGCTCTGTTTTTTGCTCTATTTTTGAGCTGCAAATTTGCTCAAAATATGAAAGAAAGAGAAACTTGTGTCAATACCTATTAAGTTATACTTCTAATGGCTGGTATGTTTTGTTCATAATATTTTCCATGTAAAGAATTATTCGATCTAGAAAAATCAATTTGCAATTGGAAGACTGATATCCCTAGAGCAAGTAAAATTAGTCTTAGTGATAATTTGGAAAATTTAGGCTTATATTTTGGTCCTTATGTTTAGGACTTTAATGGTCCATAACACGTCTAAAATGGAACTGGTATTGATTTTGTTGGAAGTATTGAAGAAGTTGTTTTTGTTATTTTATTCCTCTGAACCATCTTTATACTTTCCTCAGGCTGCTGTCTATGGACTTGGTGTGTGTGCTGAGTTTGGTAGCTCAGTTTTTAAACCACTTGTTGGCGGTATGTAGTGATTGGCATAGGATTTAGCTTTTTCATTTTCTGTTTCTTGTCATTCTTGGCTTGGAGATTAATGTAATCCTTATGTTTATGATGACTTCATTTAGAGGCTCTCTCAAGGTTAAATGTTGTTATAAGGCATCCAAATGCTCTGCAACCGGATAATGTGATGGCATATGACAATGCTGTGTCTGCTTTGGGGAAGATATGTCAGTTTCATCGTGACAGTATTGACTCTGCTCAGGTGATTTGGTTCTCCTGTACTGTTATTCTTCTCTTCTTCGAATACAAGAACATTTTGAAAAGACTCATTATATAAGTATCTAAAGGAAGGGTTTTTTATTAAAGAAGGTTAGGATTTGGCATTGTGGTCTATGAGCTGAGAGTAGCTTGCAAATACATTTTAAAGGAAAGCATCTCCCTGGTTTTATGTGGATGGTTGAAATAATCTAATTCAGAATTTAAGGCTGTGTTTGGACTAGCTTTTATTTTGAGATGAGTGAGTTTATTTTAAGTTGAGTGAATTTTATTGCGGAAAACGAGAAGTTACTTATTGAGAGTAAAAAAGTTGTCTAGTAAATGGGGTGCAAAAATTAGTGTGGGACCCATTCTTGCGAGAGAGAGATTGGAAAGTGTGGGGCCTTTTGGTAGCAAGTTGGGAGAAAAAAAAAATTCAGCTCTAGTCCAAACAAAAACACCCAACTTATTTTGAAAATAATTCACTCATCTCAAAATTAAAGCTAGTCCAAACACAGCCTAAATGGCTCCTATTAACATGGTATATGTATTTGTATGTAAATACTCGTCTCTGGGAATGTATACCCACCAAACATTTACATGCTATGATTTTGATGTTGGTCTTGAACAAGTCTTCTGTGGGTTGACAAGGAGACTGATTCTCATTCTCTATTTTCTTTGCTTATTTTCCTTTGACTTTTAGAGATTTTCACCACTGAATTTCTGCACTATTATGTGGGATTATTTTTTTTTTCCTGAAGGATATTTAGACTACTCTGCACTGCATTATGTCCTTGTTATTTCTCTTTTGGATAGTTGATTCGGTTTTGAAGCCACTGAAATGTTAGGAATTTAGAACACTTTTTGTATCATTAATTATGTAAATGTGGAAAAGCAAAAATAACTTCAACCAGAAGGTAAAGGTTTTAGAGTGATTTGATGATGTAAAACTAAACATCATGAATGTATGATTTTCTGTTGCGTGTATACCATGATGTAGCTTCATAGGGAGCCGTGAGAGCTTATTTATGGAAATTGGTAGACTGAAAGATGATCAAGTTGGCTTAGGTTTCTAATCATTTTTTTCCCCTTAAGAACTGTGATAATTACACTTACCTCTATCAAGTTTATGGGGGAAGTTTTCTGCATTCGTTTTTTGTATTTCTTTTATCACATTAAAGGGGAGAATCTAATGTACTTGTAAGGGTGGGAGCTCCATACCCATCTTGGATCTTAACTATTGATAAACGAAATTGGCTTTCTGCAATTTCCTAAGGCTTTTCAGAAAGTAATCCTTCCAAGAGCACACATTGGATTCATTAGATGATGTTGGTCCATAACTAGTCCCTCTGTCGGAACTGGATTCCCACATTTGACTAGTCACATAACTTTTCGGAGTATTTATCCTCCTTTTACCTACTATATCACCTTTAATGTATTTTAATGCAATTGTGTGAAAGTAGATTTGCATTCATGTCTTTGAAGTCACTCTACTTGTGGTAATTTAGATGGGGAGTGCATTTTCTTTAGGAAAGTGGATCTCTCTTCCAGGACAACCCTAAAGATGTGGACCCTCTATTTGGAGGAGTTATAATATGATTTACTTTTTTGAGTTGATTACCTGGGGCATTTATTTATTTATTTTCAATATCCAAACTAATGATTTACTTTCAGATTGTGCCTGCATGGTTGAATTGTTTGCCAATAAAGGGTGATCTTATTGAAGCCAAAGCGGTTCATGATCAACTCTGTTCTATGGTTGAAAGGCAAGTTAATAAATATTTGTTTGTTTCATTGAAAGTTCTATTTGTTTCATTTGCACATTATCCTTGCCACCTTGTATGAGTTGTTCAGTAATTGTCTGATCTTCCCTCCTGCAGGTCGGATATGGAGCTTTTGGGTCCCAACAATCAGTATCTGCCTAAAATTGTTTCTGTTTTTGCTGAGGTTAGATCCTTATCCTTTTACTTTATTGATTATCAAGATATTTGCATTTTGTTATAGTGTATCTTGAACCTAAAAGATGTTCATAGATTACAACCAGACATCTTGATATGTAAAAAGTTGATAAATGCTCCCATTCTGTATCCATCCTAAATGCCACAGGCTGGGAAAAAAATTGGAATCTTATTCCCTACCCAACTAATGAAAAATTAACAGAACACTTAGGGCGGAAAAACAGAAAACAAAACAGTTGCCTCCTTCTTCTCTTTTCCGTTTCATCTTCTTAGAAAAATATGGTGAAAAAAAAAGAAGAAGTTAATACTGAAGGAACAATAGAGCTATACAAGCTATGTAACACTTAGTGACCTCTTTTCATCATCTAAAGACTGATTTGGCAATCCCCATCCTGTTTTTCCTGAATTTCTATTTATTAGTTGAATGGCTCCCTATTAGATACAGGGTTTATAATGAGAGAACTGTGTAATATCACTTATGTGAGGCATTATTGTTACTCTGATTCTTTTTGCCATGAGTTTGGAGTTGAAATGAATAGAACAGTGGAAAAAAATTAGAGAATG
>JAXGGT010000169.1:8560004-8572308 GCA_035583425.1 Marsdenia floribunda | reverse complement strand
TACAATATACAAAAAGGAAGTTTGTATATACTTGCGCAGCTCTGTTTATTTTCCAGTCTGCATTTGTGTGTGGTATGCTCCATCTCTGTCTCCAACAGATATTTTTGACACGATCGCAGGGGTTGCTGCTCTTTCCCATATATATTTGCTGATATATATATATATATATAGGTTTCATTATATATATATATCCCTGCAGATTCAGTAAAATAAGTGGCTGCTTCAGTTGATAAAATTAATAATGTCTTCCGGGGAGTCCACAAAAAGAAGTCTTTCACGCGAAGAAATATGCAATGCAGCATGGCAGGTAATTAAAAGTCATTGATATATATACATACACACACACACACACACATATATATATATATATATATCAATGGATGTTGTGTTTTGAATGAAGTGTGGGAATAATTTTGGTTAGATTCTATGGGCTGCCAGAATTTCCTTGTAGTAAGTTTGCTGAGAGATTTCCAGGTGCAAAATTGCATACAGTGCTGCATCGTTAAGTATATGAAGTATGAACAAGAAAGATACAATTGACACTCTCTTTGTCCAGCAAAGGATAAAGCCTAGTCTCACAGATTACGGTAATATATATATATATGTATATGCTAGCTAAATCTGCATGCAATATGTATATATAAATAATCTCGCTAGATAGCCATTAATTAATTAATATACTAATTTCTTTTCATGTGTGTTAATAATTTGCATGCTACGTACGCATACACAACACACAGTATGGCAGCGACTGGAAGCAGAGAATCCAGAATTTTTCAGGGAATATCATTTGAGATTAGAGTTGATAGCGCATATTAAGGAATTCAACAGATTACTTCCTCTGCAGCAAGAGTTGATGATGATGAAACATGCCAATGAGCAGCAGCCTCATCATGTTGCAGTCATTAATGGCGGCTGCAAGGCTTCTCCTTGTAATAATTAGTCTTATTGGGAAGGAAGATCTAATTAAATCTTGTTAATGAATGATTGATCGATTGCCACCGGTTTTGATATATATGATTCTTTTTCAATATCTATCTGAACAACAGACTTTTTTTTTAAATACATGCATGAAAGAAATTAATATGTCTAAATTTTTGGATTTTTAATCCACATTTTCCCTCTAAATTAGTCAGTTTAACCCCTATTTTATTAATTTTTTACCATTTCGTTTTTTTTTTTTTTAAATAAAAAAAAGTTATAGATTCGAGCCAAAATTTTAATATATATATATATATATATAAATATACATCTTTATTAATGGCATAGGAAAAATTGGTGTGATATAAAGCAACATTATTTTTCTCCACTCTTTTGGGAAAGGGTGAGGGGTGGTGGTGGTGGTGGGAGGGGGACTGCTTTTCGCTTCTCCATTCTTTAGTATTCCAACTGTTTATTGAACTCTCAATTCAATTTTCTATTATTAGAAATTTGTAAGAGAAATGCAAAAATATGTGAACATAGTTTAAAAGTATTGTTTATAATTAAAATTGACATTTACACAAATTAAATAATAAATATAAACATAATTTAAATAATAAATAATTTTAACTCTTAACTATTTATAGTAATTTTTATAAGCGAGATAAAAATAATAATTAAATAAAATGAGGCCCAATTTCAAAATATTTTATATTTTATTACCAAAAGTTATAAGAGTATAAAGACATAATTTCAAATTTTAAAAAATAAAATAAAAGTTTGGGGACTAAAATGAAACAGACCAAACATTTGGAGAACTTAATATAAAAGGAATATCGAGAAAGTGGAGTTACACGCGTGCAAAGCACAATGACAGGTATGTAGTGGCTGTGTTGCCACGTCATATTTTCCACCTTTACTGCCCTTTTTTTCCGAAAAATAAAACATTTTTCCTTTTTTTCTTTTTTTTTCTCTTTTTAATAATTAGCATCAAAACCCATGATTTTGAACACAAATTTGTCATATATTTGACGAATAAGCAATTTATGTCTGAGTTTAAATTTTAAAATATTTAATTTAAAATTAATCGAAATATAAAGTAATTATCAAAAAATTTAAAATTAAAATATAAATATAAATTTACGTTTATGATGTTTAAAATTAAGATTTTAATTTTTACAATTATGATAGATTATTTATTAAGACAATATTATTTAATATTATTTTTGTTATACTAAAAAAAATATACTTATAATTTATTAAATTTTAAATATAACGATAGAGAATTTTACAGTATAATTAATATTATTATTTGTAACATAATAATAATAAAAAGAAAATTTAGAATAGTAATAGTAATAAATAAAAATATTTGCGCAAAACGTTTAACTCAATTGATAGCAGTCTCATTTATGATTCAAGAGAGACACGTTAGAAGTAAAAATACTTTAAAATTTCAAAAATAAATAAAATAATAAATAAATAAGAATATTGAGATGGTAATATGTATATATCTATATATACATTTCCAAACTCTCAAGAATGCAAAAGCTATTAACAAAAAGGAGTTGCATATATCTTCAAATATTTTTTTTTTTTTTTTTTTTTTTTTTTTTTTTTTTTCATTTTAAACACAATCTTTTATACATCTCATAAGAGACGCTTCTGTTTCGATATAGTTCTACTTCTATTCTCCGGGTTCGGTTCTGTTCAAACAGTTTCAGAATTGTTCAGGTGAAATAGAGAACCAGGAAAATTTTTGAAGGAATTTATGTCTGGTATATATATATATATTTCTTGCTTTGGACTGTGTATGATCCTTTGTGGGTTTTCAATCCGCATGTTGTTTTCTTGCTTTTGTGTGTGTGTGTGTGTGTTCTATATGCTTGATTACGTCTTACGCTTCTTTTTTTTCTTTATTGTTTGGTTAATTTTACTTTTGTTAATTAAAAGGTTTTTGTGATTACAAAGGGTTACGTTCTGCTATTAAAAGATTAGGAACAGAGCTGCTTGAAGATTGTTCTCAGTTGTTTGCTTTACTGAAATAAGGTCTAAACGTTCGAGAAAACGTGTGGGTTTTTCACTAGTTTTTGTAATCTCTTTGAGTGGTGCTGGCTTTATTATATATATGTGTGTGTGTGTGTGTGTTATAATCACTGGTTTCTTTTTCTTTGCTTTAGTGGTGGTGAGTTTGTATGATCATTCTTTGTGTTAATTTGAAAAGATTTACACAGAATTTTAAGTTTAGTAGATTGAGGCAGTTCAGTTCTTTTGGCATGAGGGAAAGGAAAAAAAGAAACAGCACTAGAAAATCTGCTATGATCTTAGTTTCTTGGGAAGATTTTCTCCTTCCTCCTTTCTTCTTTGGTAGCTCAAGGTCTTTATTTTACCGCAAACAGATTAAAGTTGTGTAAGTAGTGTTTTTACCACTTGGTTTCTCTGTATGGGAAGTTCTTTTACGGCGGGTTTTGGAATGTGTGCCAATCTAACATCTTGGTACTTTGTTAACAGGGTTATGTACATCAATAAAGCACTGCAAGTCAGCTGTTAAATGTTTGTCTTGGAACTAAATTCTATCTTTTCATTTTTTTTTTTTTTTTCTTTTTTCTTGGGGAATAAAGGTCAATGTGGCAAACCTTAATAATCTAACATTTTTAAATCTCTGGAAAAAGCTTCCAGATTCTTCACTTCTCAAGTATATAGCAGACCTTACAGATGCTTTTGTTCTAATTGGAAAAGGAATAGATTGAAATCTAGATAACTTTGACTGAAAAAAAAAAGAGAGAGAAGCTTATTTGACAAACTTATGAAAAATCTTGAATTCCTTTTTTTTTTTTTTTTTTTTTTTCTTCTCGGAAGAATAGGTGCTGAGCTTTCTACTCATGCAATGATTGTCTCCCAATTTTTATTTTTATTTTTCTTTCTTTGTTTGTGGCTTAGATATGTGACCTCTATGTGTAATGAATTATTGCTAATGGTTCATTATTTTGTTTCATCCTGGTCCCAAGGATTTTCTGGAATTCTTGCAAATATTCAAAATTTCAGTTTTTCTGCAGAATTTAAATGGCTTTCAACATAACCAGGTGGTTTTTATCATATTTGCTGATAGGTGGCATTTAAAATTTTATCCAACTGTCCTTGCAGATTCAGTAACAAGGCCTCTCTTCTTGGAAAACAAGTAGTTAATTAATTGCCTTTCGATTCTGAGTCACTTTTGTTTTGTCTTCCGGAGAGTCCAGAAGAATAATGTCGAACGACGAAAAAACAGCCAAAGAAATACAAAGCAAAGAAGTACACCAGGTAAGCTGTTGAAGTTGAACTACTGTTGGATTACTTATAATACCTACTTGGTTCAAGCTGTGAAATTGCATGTCTTCCTGTGCAAATTGGGCATAATCATATTGCCCATTTTACTTGTACAGTGAAGGTGAACTTTCTTAAGATAAGTATGATGAGAATTAATTTCCCATGCGGCCTTTACATTAATAAATGATACAACAAGTTTGACATTACAAAAGTACTTCAAGCAGATGAAGCTGTTATGAGCACTTATTCTCTCATTAATGAAATAATAGGAAAAATTAATGCGTAAATATTCTCAGCAGATATATGAAATTGATCAGTGGTTTAGGAGCTGTCAGGTAATCTTTAAGCCTCCAATTATAGGAATTTTTGTTCTCCCTAATACTGATATGGAAATGTCATAATTAGTAAGTCTGATCAGAAGTTTCAAGGACACCTACTTCAGCTATCAGAATCATTATAAAAGTAGTAAAGTGACTTCACCTGGTGCTGTTTGTCTTTATTAGTAATTTGCACCGTAAAAATGGTGATCGGTTTGCATATTGAATCTGTGACTTCTGTTGTTACGTACTGGTTATGTATAGGTAGTATTGACAGATCAGCTATGAACCTTTCAACGCAAGGTACATGTAAATATTATTGGTTGGTTAAACATTTGCTCATTGCAGATGATGTTGTCAGAATTACGAAGAGTTTGGGTTGTCACTTTCCCTGATGGTTTTTTATTAATATATTTTAATTTTTCCAATGTTTTCCCTGTAATGGTAGTCATAGCAGACTAGGCTGATTTGAAAAAATCTGATGAAAGTTGTGCTTTCCTTTTCTCCATGTTGAAGAAACCTGTTCTAGTTGCTTCTATTTTCATGATGAGTAACAAATGAGGTTAAATTTTCTATAAGGAAAGGAAGAAAGAGAGCCCTTTAAATATTTTTTTGAAGTAAACTAAGACTACTGTTGATTTAGATGATGTATTGTTTTTCCTTATTTATTACTGTCTGAAAATATAGTTTGAGAAATACTTTGACACATTGTAAGCATGTAAATATGTGGGTCAAAAATCCATTCAATTAAATTATGTCAACTCATACTCCAAAATCAAAAGATTAACTAGTCAATTAATAAAGTTCTGTTTAATATTCTTAATAAGTGAAATTGTAACTTTCAAAAAGAATCAGAGGAATGGGGATTAACACACTGCATGACTATGGAGGTTCATATTGAGGCTTCCTTTAGATCATGTTACCAGGTGTTCGAATGGTTTTTATTTTGGCTTCCTAACAGTGCATTCTTCTTACAGGAAAGCAAACTGAGGTTCTTATAAAACTTTTTGTATAAAGAAATTCACAAGTTTTTATATTCCTATTACCTAATGAAATCTAAAAGTTCTGAGTTCCAATGGTCACCATTTAGAAAGTACTCAAGGAAAAAGATCTCTAGCCAGGTATGGTAAGTTTTATATGTGAGAATGAAAACAGTTAAAGTGGGACTAAGAAGATTGTATTTTCCTAGGCATGCTAGTACATAGTAATCCTTGATTCCTGAAAATAGCATATAAGTACAGTCGGCCAAAATATTCTGCAGATCCTTTCACTATGTGACACAATGATATAATGTGAAAAAAAAGAAAAAAAAAATGCAAAGCTCAAAAATTGTTTTGAAACTAGAATTATTAAGACTGAATATTTCCCAATGATAATAACCCCCCCATAGAGTAGTATTTCGTAGACCTTGAAACCTTTTTGACTTGAATAAGAAAAATTATAATCTTACTCAAATATTGAAATAATTTTCAGTCAATACCTTATATACTAATATATGAAATCTTAGCCGTTCAAAACTGAAATCCTACTGTTAGGATAAGATATCCTTGTTTGAGTCCAAATTGTTGGAAACCCTACCTGAATTATTCATAAACCAGAATTTCAAGGATTTAGGGTACATTGTGGAGTATTTGTTTGATTAAAAATCTTCCTAAGCCCTGTTTTGTTCTCCATCACCATGTTACCTGAAAAGAGCTTAGTTTAATTTCAATCGTGGCATTTTCAGCATGTAGGTCCTCTGAGGCTAGAATATACCACGCAATTTGGAAGGTGAAGAGAGTTTTGCATGTTCAGGGGATTTTATCATTATTATTTTTTATTTTTCTACTAGTATTTCTTTCTTGATACATTAATAGCTGTGATGTGTGGGTATAAATTGATTTGATCTCTTTACATTCAATCTGCTAGAATTTGCTTTTAACTTATAAGTTTGTCACTACAGGCAAAAAATCACATAGAATGGTGCATCATTAACTACATGAGCAAAAAAGAAGCAATGGACTCTCTATTTATCCAGCAGAAAATAGACCGTCATCTTACTGATCTGGGTACTTTTCTCTTAATCCACTTGTATGTCTTCTGCTTGTATTATATTATACAAGGCTGATGCCGCTAGAGGTGCTTCATGCATCCATCATCCATCTTACATGGGACAGTTATTCATGATTACTTCATGTGGATGTTTTAAAGTATTGATTTGATTCAGTTTAAGTTATAAGCTCTTCTGAGACAATTCGAAAGCACTTCTCACTTCCTTCATCTGCAACTGCATGCAATAACGTAGTGCAGCTTCTGGCCATTATTTCTTTTAGTGCTGAAGAATGAAGTTCATGTTTCATGAGCTGTGTTAATTCTAATGTCCCAAACAAGAGCAAAACATAACTTGGAAGTTTGTTAAAAGTCTAATTTTTCCATTTGCATTAGGTTAAGAGCAAGGGAACCACAACATGGATTATAGCAAGTTAGAGCACTATATTTCTCAGTGAGGCCATGTAGAAAGAACTTTTGCTTCCAGGCGTGGATGGGTATGGTAAACTGGTGTTCAAGATAACACATTTTCTGTTCCATATATTCCTGATGGTTTAAATATATAAATGTAATGAGAACTCAGTGCATCACAAATACATGTCATGGTAGGCTTTTAGATTATATTTCTAGTTCATGTAAATATTGGAAGGCATTAGGATAGTTTTGGCTGTAGAGTAGTACCAGATACTGAACAACAGATGTTTTAGTGGAATTTCCATTGTATGCTAATCATATTTGGAAACTAAATTTAGTAGAAATTATACATGGGTTTTCAATTGTTTATTTTATAATTTTGGAACTTATCTGTTTGTTACAGTATGGCAAAGACTGGAAGAAGAAAATCCAGAATTTTTCGAGCATTATCATCTGCGATTGATGGTGAAAGCACAGATCATGGAATTCAACAGGTTACTTTCTCATCAGGCAGACTTGATGAGTAGACTAGCACCATCGGGGATTGCTTCCATGGCCATATCCAATGGGTCCAATGGTTCTTATGTGTCCAATGGATCCCCATTGTCCAATGGGTCTCATATGTCCACATGTAAGATGATCTTTACAAAGTTTTATAGCTCTTATTATGCATTCTTTCCAATGGTTGCATTATATAGTTACAAAATAATGAACTTCGACACTTTCTCGCATGTATATCTTCTTGACCTTGTAGTTTTTTCTTTCTTGCTTTTGAGATCATTGAAAATGGTGATCTTAGTTACTAAGAGATTATGTCTCTTAGCTTATCCATGTTTTCTATGAACACGTTATGGTGATGTTTCTTTTATTCCATCATTTATCTTCTCAGTGTATCAAAACTCAGCTAGGCGTACTCAGAACCCAGAGAACATGCAACTCCCCCTTTCTGCTGCTTTACCCAATGTATATAGCACCACTGGACCGTCGATGCACTCATCCATGCAAACAGCTCTTGATTTGTCTTCGCATAGCCGAAACCTAGATGTCACTAGAAATATGTTGTTGGCTCAAAGCTCAAATGGGGGAACAGTACGAGCATTCCCAGAACCAGGATATGCTGACAGCTTGCCTTATGAATTTGTGGCACACAACAACCTCATTGAACATCGTGCCGTTTTGGGTGATGCAGCTGTTTCATCTTTCAGTGGTGTTGAGCCCAACTCTCAACCCCTGAATGGAGCTCTGCTGGATCCAGACCCTTCTGCCTTTGGATATATTGAACACATTTCTCAATCATTTGGTCCCCCAGACCTGGTAGCTGACTTCTCAAATGGAAATGGTGAGTTCTTTCTCTCCCCCCTTTCCACCCACAAGACACACAAGACAAACATGCTTGCAAATTCAGACATATAAACAGAAATACTGGGCTTGAGCATTATTTTGTTTTGAAAAAGTGCAGATATATTGGAGAGCTACTCTAGGTCTTCCTTTATGACACCCAGTACAAACCACTTTCATGTCCCTCATGGTTGGAGGGAGAGCCAAGGTGGACCCATGTTTTTATTTTTATTATTCTGCTAATTTTGTTGTAAAGGATGACCAATGTTTTCACACATTTGGTTCAGGTGATATAACGAGGTTGAACGCTACCACAGAAAGCTTGAGATCTCAAGATCTTGGTGGAAAATAATTTTGCATGTCATAGGCATTCTCAGCAATCTACTGACTGATTGGGCTTTAGATACGTGTACGTATGTTTTATTAAATAGATCTGTTATCTGCCATTGTCTTTTTTAGAGGAGCTTATCGTGGTACATTTATCGTGTTGCAAAATTTTGAAGTTTACATAGTAGCATCTGTATGTAATAAATGAGGATCAACCAGAAGGTGTGTACTTGGAAGAAAAAAAGGCCATTAATCACATTTACTGCATAAGAGCCCTGTTCTTTATCTTGGGTTCTACTGCTTCTTTATGGAGATTAAGAGAAGCAGCAGTAATCTCTCTTTTCCGTTTCTTTTACTGAGTGATGGAAATGGTTGATTTTGTTCCAGTACTTTAACATCTTCCTTCGATTTTTTTTTTTTTTTTTTTTTGCCCTTTTTCAAATTAATGATCTTGTTCAATGTTTCAGTTCCAGGGTAGACAGTATTTGCAGCAGAGATCCTGTGTAGATATCCTATTTACAGCAGATGAAAAGGAGGAGAGTCTTTAAATATATGTACTTTGGGAATTTTTCTTTTTCTAACATAACTTTTTGGTGGTTTTGAAGGAATGTGTATTCTTAGGTTCAACCTAGAACAGACAAGGGTCGTGCCTTGCTTAGGGTTTCTATCTTAGAAACTTGTAAATGAAATTGCATTATATTATATGCATATGGCCGTGGTGTGATGGAAACCAAATATAAGTGTGCTAAGACTTGTTTGTTCATAGGAGTATTGTATTTACAGATTCCTTTACACTCTGCTGCTCTGCTTTCTGGCTGGAACAATCACATGAGATAACTATTGCAGTAAGAGAAAAAACAAACCACCCACCATGTGCGGGGAATCTAATGGAGAGTTGTTGGTAAATTAATCACTTTGCTATTATCAAATTTAATCATAGAAGCACTGGATTATAAATTTTGCAAACAAACACATCCCAACAATTCCATTCAAGTTAAGATAGTAATGGCAATACACAAAGATGCAATACGAAAAGGGAAGGGATGGCTATAGGGCATCCCTAAAAAATACATTATCAATAGTCATCACCTTCTTCCTCCTCATCCACACCTTCAGCACCGACTTCCTCATAATCCTTCTCAAGGGCTGCAAGGTCTTCACGAGCTTCAGAGAACTCCCCTTCCTCCATGCCTTCACCAACATACCAATGAACAAATGCCCTCTTAGCATACATGAGATCAAATTTGTGGTCAATTCGCGAGAATACTTCTGCCACTGCTGTGTTGTTGCTTATCATGCACACTGCTCGCTGGACCTTGGCAAGATCACCCCCAGGCACAACCGTTGGAGGTTGATAGTTGATACCACATTTGAAGCCAGTTGGGCACCTGACACAGCCAAAAAAGTAGGAAACTGTAAGGCTTAGATTGGAGAAGATGGCCTCATGAAGTTTATACCTAGTAGATACCAACATCATATGCTGGCAACATGGATGTCCACATGTATGCAAACATCAAACATGCATAAGTAACTATGTCTAGTATGAAAGGCAGGTCAAACTGGTACAAGATGGAAGAAAGGTCTTGGTGGTTTCACAGTAATGGTTCAATGGAGATGCGCATGCTTATCTACTGGACCACATGTTATGAAGGAGAAAAGTTCGAGTTGCTGTTATATCAATGTCATGACAAATTGTACTCTCCCCCACCAAGCCCCTTCTCCTCATCTTGCTAAAGGTCTTAAACAATTGAATTATGTATGAGAATAATCATCCTGCTTACCAATCGACAAACTGAACAGTCCTTTTGGTTTTAATGGTAGCAACAGCAGCATTGACATCTTTTGGAACAACGTCTCCTCGATACATCAAACAGCAAGCCATGTATTTCCCATGCCTTGGATCACATTTTGCCATCATGCTTGAGGGTTCAAACACAGCATTGGTTATCTCAGGCACTGATAACTGCTCATGGTATGCTTTTTCTGCTGATATGACTGGGGCATATGATGAGAGCATGAAATGAATACGGGGGTATGGTACAAGGTTGGTCTGGAACTCAGTAACGTCCACATTAATGGCTCCATCAAACCGTAAAGAAGTGGTCAAAGATGAAATGATTTGAGAAATCAATCGATTCAAGTTAGTATATGTAGGCCGCTCGATATCCAGAGATCTCCTACAGATGTCATAAATAGCTTCATTGTCCAAGAGTACAGCAACATCTGTGTGTTCAAGTAGGGAATGGGTAGAGAGGACACTGTTGTAAGGCTCTACTACAGCTGTGGAAACCTGCAAAAGGTACCAAAACCATGCTGTCATTCCTGCTATTTCTCATTAGTAAATAACAGTAAACTAATGTAATTGATGCACCATTCAGAACCAATAGAATCTCCAGTTCAATTCAACTGGGAAGCATACTTGGTTCATAGCTAATTAACTGCAGTCATTATATTGAAGATGCATGAGAGCAGGAAAAGGTGCCAAATTGCAGAAGACCTTAATAAAATTCAGAACTCGAGCATTTATAATTGATAACTACCTGAGGTGAAGGATAAATGGTGAAGCCAAGCTTAGACTTCTTCCCATAATCCACAGACAAGCGCTCCAACAACAAAGATCCCAACCCAGAACCAGTACCACCACCAACTGCATTGAATACCAAGAAACCTTGCAAGCCAGTGCAGTTATCAGCCAGCTTCCTCACCCTATCCAGGCATAGATCAACAATCTCTTTTCCAACTGAAAAGGAAGGAAACAAAATCAACGAAGATATGGAGATACATGAATCTAGAGTTGGCTTCCGATAAAATGCTTTAAAAGGCAACCATAATAAAAAATAAAAAATAAAAAATTGATTCCTTGAATATCTTACCTGTATAATGTCCTCTTGCAAAATTGTTAGCAGCATCTTCTTTTCCAGAAATAAGCTGTTCAGGGTGGAAAAGCTGACGGTATGTCCCTGTCCTAACTTCATCAATAACAGTAGGTTCAAGATCAACAAATATGGCTCTCGGGACGTGCTTCCCTGATCCAGTTTCGCTGAAGAAGGTATTGAACGCATCATGTGCAACACCCACTGAAGTGTCACTGCAGAATCACGAAGATTTCGTTTAGTATTACAAGTGAAATTCAATTCAACCAAACAGGCTCATGATGGGAACAAAAAACAGGGGGGAAAATAAACTAGGGGTTTTCATTTCGTCTTGATCCACAACATTCAACTAGCTTCTGCATCGAAAGTCACACCAGAAGAATCATTGAGGGCTTTAACTTTCTGTCCCTTCTCAATATCTTCGTTTCAGACAATTACAAGAAGTAAAAAACGATTGGAAACAAAGAAGTCAAGAAAACATTATAAATTCTCCATCCAGTCAATTTGATGGTAGATTGACTTACCTCTTCTATAGACACATAAAACCAAAGTCAAATTCACACAAATACTAGACAACAAACACGATTCCAATAAGAAGACCAACTCCAGATTTGAGAATCAGCAATTTTTCATGAGGACCACAGGAAAACGGAAGTTCACAAACAAGAATTTCCGAAGAAGAAAACAGAACCCAAGAAGTGAAAGCAGCAAAGTACCAAAAAGGAAAAACGGACAAACAAACAAACAAATCAACGCGTAAAGCAGAAATACAGATAAAAA
>JAXGGT010000169.1:8534143-8556223 GCA_035583425.1 Marsdenia floribunda | reverse complement strand
ATGTGACCAAAAGAAAAAAAAATAAAAAATAATAATAAGCAAAAAGTGAAAACAAAAATAAAAGATGAACAAAGAGAGAAAAAAATGAAGAAGAATAAATGTGAAGTCAAAAAAGTAATTTTAATCGGAGTTGGGTTTCTCTTTTGACCGGACAAAACACAGAGGTAAAGAAAATGAAGTTCACTGCTTGTGGGTGTGTTTGGATAAATATTTAATTAGAAAAAAGTGAAAATTTTGATTTTTCAATACTCTTATATATTTGGACATTATTATTATTTTTTTTATTTCAAATTTGTCTCCTAAAAATACAGCTATAAAATATACCTATAAAATTTTTAGACTCTACCTTATTTAAAAAATATATATTATTAATAAAATCATTCTCAGACACTTTTTCAAAAATAAACATTTTCTTACACACAATTATTATACCTATAAAACCTATATATTTAATCCCCACTTTTTTAATATAAAATTCAATTAAAAAAAGTGGGAGACAACTTTCATTTTGAATGAAAATTTGTCCCAAATAACCCTTTTTTTTTTTTTTCTAGTTTAATGATTATCTAAACACACCCTCAGTCTCCAGTAGGGAGAAAGGAGGAGTGAATAGAGAAATTTTTTATTTTCTTTTATATATAAGTGAAATTTCATTAATAAAGAAAAATATTATACATAAATATATAAATAAATATTATTTATGGTAGCAGAATATACAATTAACTGAAAAAAGATAAAAAGAAAAAATACTTAATTTAAAAATATGAGTGAGTTAAATAAAACACAAAATACAAAACACACACAAAATAACAATAAAGTCATCCTAATTATTTCTTCAATATTTCCATCATCGATTAGGGCTATCATCTGCAAGAAATGATAAAAGAGTTCGACTTTATCTTCCTTCTTTAACAATAACTTAAGCGATCCTAGACACATAAAAATATTATAATGTAAAATGTAGCTGAAGTAATAAAATTAAAATATTATAAGATTTTTTTTAATTCATTCTTAATATAATTGGAATATATTACTAGTAAGTATTGGTGAAATTGTTAAATTTTTTGTGTAATAAAATAATTTTATTGTTTTTTGACAATTGTATTCCGATCTTTTAGACTCAAACGAAACTTGACCAATATGTCAAGAGAAGTTTCTAAAATAATATATATTTCATTTATTTTAAAAAAAGTTCAATTTATTTATTTTTTTAGGTGAGATTACCACCTTTACAGGAGAGATTCGACCCTTAGACATCTTAACAAGCCAAAAGTTTTAAGGGACGACACGGCCAACATGCCAGAAAAGTTTCTACAATTTATTTAATAAATGAAATATAGATTATTTTAATTTTCGCCTGACGCCTCAAAAATCATCTACAGAGCTCTGAGTAGGTATATATAATATACATAGTCTCTCTACCTAAATTTCCTGTGTGCGTGTACAAGAAACCCTCGTTTTTCGCCTCTCTCTGTTTCTTTCTCGTGCTGTTTGCCTTGAATTTTGCAAGACTAAAGAGGAGAAATATGGGAGAGGAGAAGCCTAAATCACCTGGTGTTTGGCCTACGGTTAAGCCCTTCGTCAATGGAGGTGCATCTGGAATGCTTGCTACCTGTGTCATTCAGCCAATCGATATGATCAAGGTACTTCTCGCTCGCTGTATTTTACTGTATTGTTGAGATTATTATTATTATTTTTTCTTCATTTTCGGTTTGTTTTGGGATGTTTGTTGTTTAGTTCTAAGTTGTAGATCTTGATTCAGATGGTATTTTTGTTCCTGGAGTTTTTTTTTTTTTTTTTTTTTTTTTTTTTGTGGAAATCTGGAAAAGTGTATAGGTAGTTTGCATTCTTAGTTGATTTGGTTCTTAAACAACATTGATTTATTATTTTTTTTAAAAAAATTTATTTAATTTTCAGTCATTGCATGATTTCTTCAGCGGGTTGTGGATCTCGGATCCAATAGATGTTTCTCGATACTCAGCTAGTTTTTGGTTAATTAAGTGTTTAAAGCTCAGAAATAAGGGCGTGCTTACTTCGTTAGGTGTTTAATGTTCAAAAATAGGGAGGATGGTCCTAAGGAGGGACACTTGGAGGGGGATTTTCTTTGATGTTAAGATGGGTGATAATAGCTTTCTGGGCCTCTTTCGAATGTAAATGGAAGGTTTCTTATACTAAAAAATATAATTCAGAATTTTCGATGTACTGAAGAAGAGGTGATCACTTATAGTTGTTGGCATCTGTTCTTCCTCTTCCCTAATTGCAGGTCAGAATACAATTGGGTCAAGGATCAGCAGGTTTTGTAACTCGAAACATGCTTAAAAACGAGGGAGTTGGAGCATTCTACAAGGTTTGGTCCTGTTTTCATTGCAACTCACTTGTTTCTTGCTGAGAAACTTCTAATCTTAAAAGTATATTATGTTAGTCTGTCATGAAATACGAGTGTGTGCATTTCAACTTGATCTTTGTTCAAACTATTTACATAAATATATGGTAGTGCCATTTTGGAGTCTCTAACTTGATGCAATAAATATTTATGAAGCGGTCAAAAGGTTATTATTGGTGTGCTTGTTGAATGTTTACCATCAAAATGGATTCATGGTCAGCTTGTTTTGATGTTCAGAATTACAGTTTATTCTGATTCAGTGAAGTCTTTGTTACATGATATGACCCTTAGCCTATGTAAGAGGATCACTTCACACACATTTAGAAGGTATTCATACTATATAATATGCTACATTTCTTTATATATATATATATAAATTAAGAAATAAAAAATATTGTATTAAAATTACAAATTATCTAATATTTATTTGCACCAGCTGTTGCATCTAGTAACAATGTGTATTAATGTTTCAGATTAATATGGATGTTTGTACTAGGTTATTTCTTATGCGTTTTCCCAACACTGCTTCTATTTCTTTGAGCAGGGATTGTCTGCTGGGCTTCTTAGACAAGCTACATATACAACTGCACGTCTTGGATCATTCAAGTAAGTGGTGTTATGAATTTTATTTTGAAGAAAAACACAAAGACGAGGCTCTGAAAATTTGGATTAACATTGGTTACATTGTGAAATTACGCATGGAATTAAACATGGTCATGATAATAGTAGCTGCTAGGTCTATCACTCTTATTCGTGGATTAGAATATAGATGGCTGGCCATGATAAATGGTGAAAGACAGTCTGGTCATTTGAATCCCCTGCTTAGACTATATGCCCCCATTTAATTGAATACACCAATGGGTTGGCTAAAAGGTTAAAATGCACTCTAATCTACATAATGCTTGAATTGGATAGACTTTCAAACTTGGTTCCTTGATGTGCATACTCAGGGTAGTGATAGAGATTGTTTTGGTTTGCGTATAATCTGCATGACATGTCCTACATGTATCATAAAAATCTGTTGCTAGTTACTTTTTGCATTTTTAGATGGGTTTGTAAAGTATGAAAGCTTGAAACTCTATATATTGAATGCGGTTCTAGCTACATATCTTTTCTGAACTTCTTTATGGCTATAACAGGATTTTGACCAACAAGGCAATTGAAGCCAATGATGGCAAGCCACTACCTTTGTATCAAAAGGCTTTGTGTGGACTGACTGCTGGAGCTATTGGAGCATGTGTTGGTAGTCCTGCAGATTTGGCGCTCATCCGTATGCAGGCTGATGCTACCTTACCAGTTGCACAGAGGAGGAATTACACAAATGCCTTCCATGCACTTTACCGTATTGTTGCTGATGAAGGAGTATTGGCACTCTGGAAAGGTGCTGGGCCCACAGTTGTTAGGGCAATGGCACTGAACATGGGAATGCTTGCCTCTTATGATCAAAGTGTGGAAGTCTTTAGGGATTCTCTTGGATTTGGCGAGGGAGCTACAGTGCTAGGTAATTTAATGATTAACTAGATTTGCCCATTTGTGATCTCTTTGTACTTATCCATGATTTTCTTGTTCCTGCAAATTTTTATCTTCAGCGCTGGTAATATCATGTGCCTGCACAGTATAGATATTGCTTCGTGTTATGCATTTGGCATAACAAATGCATTGGTATAAAAAGACACAGATGTCCTTAATTTCTTGTCAGCTTGAAAAATGTTTCAATGAGCAATCTGATCTGCTCGGCCATTTTCAATAAAGAGGACGACAAATAAACCCAGGGAATCAGAAATCCATGAGAGAAAAATGAATTAATAGATGTTAGAAGCAAAACATTCTACTTCTTCCGTCAGCCAATTGTTAAGAGATTGATTTTAATTTCAAATATTTTATATTTGAGCTTATTTGTTATATTATGAATTACCTGTGATCTTTCTCACCTTTGTCCTAATTTGGAATTACGAGAGTACTTTGCTTTTTTGTTATGAAGAATTTTAGTAACTAGTTTTGAGCATCTTTCAGTAAGGAATTGTATGATGTTTTCTACCGCTTTATAAGTTTCTTTTTACTTTCCATTTTCCTTTTGTTTTCATGTCCCTTGCAATTAGAAATGTAATCGAACCAAACTGAGCATCAAATATCGATGTTGATGTTTGCGCTTGGTTTGATTAATCTTGGAATACTGTCAAACTGAACTTAATTGAGCATGGTATGTTTGAGCATTTTTTATTAATTTTTTATCACTATTCGAGTAGGCTCAATTAATATTTGAACATAATGTTTTAGTTCATTAGATTATTTGTTCGTATGGTTTAAAAATTGTTCATATTGGGCTCTCTTTTAACTTTCAAGCTATTTTCGGTTTGAGTTTGAGTTTGAATACGAATTATATTTTTTAAAAAATTAAATAAATATATAAATTTATATGATAAATATGTTAATGTAGAATAATTTATATATAATATATAAATATTATAATTTGTTTGCGAATGATCGAATAATATTCGAGTTCAGAAAAAGTGTTTAAGTTTTGTTTATTTGATAAATGAACGAGCTTGAATGAAACCTGTTTGCAAACTGTTTGGCTTGTTAATAGCTCTACTTGCAATCTCTAAAATGTACTGAAGTCTTTTCTGCCATTGCCATTATAATTATCTGGATAGGTTATATTTGCATAGTCTTTGTGACATTTGGAATGACGCATGTATAAAGATGAAAAAAGTGAAGGGGAAAAAAGAGAGAAGCTTCAACTGCGGAACATGTACAAACTTTTTGACATCTTTCCTTATATGATATCCAAGTTTTTTAGTCTGAGTATGGGCTTTCGTGGTCTATTTCAGGTGCTAGTTCAGTATCGGGATTCTTCGCTGCAGCTTGCAGTTTGCCGTTTGACTATGTGAAAACCCAAATCCAGAAAATGCAACCAGATGCCTCAGGAAAATATCCATACACCGGTTCGTTGGACTGTGCTGTCAAGACCTTTAAGTCTGGCGGACCATTTAAATTTTATACTGGATTTCCAGTATATTGTGTTAGAATTGCCCCACATGTCATGGTACGCCCTATATTCTTAAACCATGAACTTTGTTAGAAAGAAGATCTTAACTTCTTCCCCCTCATTGATGTATTGATATTTGCTTTGCAGATGACATGGATATTCCTTAACCAAATCCAGAAAGTGGAGAAGTCTATTGGTTTGTAGTTGTCTTACTGCGGAAATAGAGAATCTTATGTACCTGAGCTGAGAGTTGGATGGAAATAATATTATAGCCCTGATACGCTATCTTCTGGGATTGATTGATAATTTTGATACCCTCAACTCATAGATGGTTTTTATCCCAAGAATTCTTTTTTCGAAAGCAGACTGACAAAGATTCTTGTATTAAGTCGAGTCAAAGACCTGCCTCTAGGATATAGTTGTTTTGATGACTTCTCTCCTGCTCTCCTACTGAAGCATATTGAGGGGATATTTATTTTTTTCACTGATGATGTCTGGAAATCGTTTAGGGAAATAAATTTGTAATGCACTAAGCTGCCAAATTGGTGCGCAGGTTTTGTTTTGCATCAATTCTGGGATTCTCTCCACTTTTTTCGCTGGGTTAAAATTCTTGATTTCTTGCCTTTTTGTTTTGCCGGTGGCCAAGGACAGGGGAGGCGGGAGGTGTGTTTCTGGTTTATTAAATTTGTGGTATGACTTGAGCTAATTGCACCTTTTTACGAGTTTTTTACCCAAAATAGGGTAACTTTTAAAAAGTTTCTCAATTCAGAGTTGTTTTTTTTTCCTTATTGTTAAAGCAGTGAGGATCTCCTCTGTCAAGGGAGATTCATTTTTTTTGCAATAAAAAATGTGGGGTTTCTTTTGTCGAGAAAGACTCATTTTTTCTTATTATTATTTTTTTAAAAATTATATTTCATTTATAAATTATAAATAAGAAAATTTTAATTTTTTTTTTATAAATAAAATTTAGTTTATAATTCTTAATATATATATATATACATAATAAATTAAATAAAAAAATGTTAGAATAATATATATATATAAAATAAATAAAACTTTTAATTTTAATTTTTAAATATTATATTTATTATTTAAGAAATTTATATAAAATTAATTTATTAAAAAAAAGAAATTTATATAAAATTAAATATTTTATAATTATAAATATTTAAATAAAAAGTAAATTATAATTAATATATGTAATTGTAATTTATATACATAAATTAATATATTATGATATTATATTAATTTTAATGTTATTATAATTAAAAAATTATATTATATAAAATAATGTATTATAAATTAAATTTTACTTATAAAAAAAATTTAAAATTTTATTAATTATAATTTATAAATAAAATATAATTTTTTTAAAAAAAGTTTTAAAAAAAATTGGGGGTCTCCATTAGTAAAGAAGCCCCTTACTACTTTAAAAATGAAAAAAAAAAAAAAAAAAAAAAAAATCCTAAATTAGAAAGCTTTTTGAAAATTACCCTGTAAAAACTCCCTTTTTACATGTTGGAGACGGCTTCTGCTTTTTGTGGGTGGGGCTTACTGTCAATAATAATAGATGGCACTTTTTCGGTTCATACTTTTAGTACCCTTTTTGTTTTCATCTGACTGTTGCAGTATAATTTATATATATAAAAACTAATAAAAGAAATTAAAAATCACTACCAAATTAAATAAAGAGAAGTTGAGACAATGGAATACTTCTAAAGTACAATGTTTTATTGATGTTTACAGCTGTTTTTCCCTTCAGCAGCCACAAACAGATTAGAAAACAGAAGGGAAGGGAAGGGAAGGGAAGGGATTCAAGATGGATCACCAGCGCATTACAATTTGGATTCCATGTTAGATTAGATTGCTAGATAGTAGATCAATTTGCATTAATATAACATCGCGTGTCTTGGGTGATCAATTTCCACGCACTAGTTGTGCATATGGCGACGGTGGTGGTTGTCGGTACGAAGGAGAAGGGTAGAAGGGCGGTGGGGATCGCCTGGGTGGACTAGGAGGTGGCGGTTGTTGATGATGCTTTGGTGGAGACACAGGAGATGGGGGTTGATATTGTTGGGGTGGAGGGTGGTGTTTATGTCCGTGTGAAGGTGGTGGTGATTGAGAGGGGGATATTGGTGGTGAATATCCATAAGAAGGGGGAGGATATTGTCGTGAAGGAGGTGGATTCCCTTGATCTGCAGGAGATGGCGGCTGATATTGTTGGGGTGGTGGAGATGATTGAGGAGTTGACGGCGGCGGCTGATAGTATCGAGTGGGTGGTGGTGAGTAATGGCCGTGAGGAGGAGGAGTTGATGGAGGATAAGGGGTGGGTGGTTTATGTCCACGAGGAGGAGGGGAGGAGTGTCTTGATGGCGGCGGCGGCGAAGGATTCCTGCCATGAGAAGGTGGCTGGTAACCTTGACTTGGTGGGTGATGTCTACTGGGTGGAGGAGGGTAAGCATAGGAAGGGGAAGGTGGTGGATTCCCTAGAACAGGGGGTGAAGATGGTTGAGGAGCAGGAGGAGAGCCATAAGAAGGTGGTGGACTAATGTGATAGGTAGCACCGTATCGGGACAGTTGAAGTTCATGATATCCATTTTGAAATTGAACTAGTGATGAACCACGTTCAAGTGAAGAAATAACAGGGCAGATTGAAACCAGGAAGAGAAACACGAGGAATGAAGTTCTCATCATCATTTGCCCTATTGATTCATTTGTTTTTGTTAAGACTTTTACAAACCTTTAAATAGCCACTACAATCCCTCTCGCAATATATCTCTACATGCAAACCTTCCACGTACCTCTCGCTATACTATACTACCTACCTAGTAAAGAAGACACTAGCCTACTACGGTGTCTCCTCTACACAAAGTTCTCGAATTCTATGAACTATCTCTCTCTCTCTAAAAAAAAAAAAAAAATGGATAGAGAAGAAGCGTCATCAATGCCAGAACTCAAGGCAAGTTATCAGAACAATGAAGACACGATATTTGCGGATACAGGAGGAGCAGCAGCAGGAGGGAAGAGTTTCCCTTCTTTGCTGGATAGTGATGAGATCAGTCATTGCGTTCCCTATGCAAGCAGTTTCTTGAACCCGTTAAAAGTCCTTGTATTTCCATGATCATAAGCCATTGTTTTAGGGTCGGTTCTTGGAGTTTTGCTACCTTTCTCCCTCAAATTCCAATCGGGATTTCCGAGGCTCCCATCACTTCAATTTCAACAAAAAAAAAAAGCGGGATGATAATTCGCCTTCTTTTCTTAAAGAGTAACTATCCCTATTTCTTTCATATAAAAAATGAAATGCACTTTTTAGTGTTACTGCTCATGTATGTGACTGCTACTGCTTCACTGGAAAAGAAATCAATCTCCGATGACCCCTAGGGAATGGATGTAAATAACTGCGAAAGGTCGAGGCATTTCTTTTAGCGGACAACTCGTGCAATATGTAGAAGGTGGCCTTCTTACTAAACACAAGTGATTTTAGAGCCTATCAAGAGAAGATCACTGCATGGCCTCTACCATCCGTCTACAGCATGGCTATTAGCTAACAGAGCCCAATATCAAGAACTAAATTGTAAATTAAAGTATCTCTCAAGTGGCGCAAGCTAAGACAATTATTCGCTCACATTTTTCCAGCCCTCCTTTGATAGGAGATGTCTACTTGGTGAAATTAGAAATTAAATTAAATTTAAACAGAACGAACATGAGCATAATCAGTAATAACAAATTGTGCACAATTTACAAAGCCAATGTATTTACACAGTCAAATCAAAAATAGCATGAAAAGATTCCTTAATGTCAGAATTAAAAAAAAAAAAAAAAAAAAAACGGGGAAAAAAAAATAAATCTGGCACTTTAGGCCACCGCGGAGTACGATTGCCTCCACAATAAATAAGTTTCCATCTGAAAACATATTTCCCAAGTGTCCCAATGCCCTCTAACTGGATTACAAAAGGCCAGGACTTAAAGCTCTGCACTTGTAAGCCTGCATCCTCTGGTTCTCCCCTCCTACACAGATGAAGCAAGAGCCCTACAGATTAGTACTAGAAGGGGCTAAAGATTGCTACAGATTTTCCAAATATGGAAGAGAATATACAAGACAAACGAGTATTATCCAGGTTAAGAACCAAATGGCCTTCAGCTTCTCCAAAATCATACGAGAAAATTTCAGCAGATATCAAATTCCATTACACACTCGTATTTCAACTACTCGCTATAAATAAGCTATCACTTAACTCTCACTTGTATTTGTTAGCACAACTGATATCATGCAATAAATGCAGAAAAAGTTCATATAAGATCATCTTCCATATCATAGCTAGGATTTAGTATGTGAACAGTTGTATTAATCCATGTCCAATTCACTCCTTTCCATAATATACACAATGTATTGGCTAGGGATTTCCTGCAACATCCTCTGCTCCACTCTTTACTACACCAATTGTATCTGTACAAGTGATATGTTATTATTGACTTTTTTACTAATGTAATTAAATAATTGTCCAATAATATCATAACACCTTAAGAAATACAATTAGTGGAGCAGAGGATGCATTAGAAGATCTGGAGGCACATAATCTTGAAACAAAAGTACCAAAGAAATTTCAACAGCTCATAAGATAATGTAGTACACCTATACAAGCCCCTTGGGACGAGCTGGCTATTTACCAAAGTGCCAAAGCTTCAGTCCTTGGAAATCCACAGAAACATCACCTTAAGTGCATCATTCACTGGAGAAGGGGAGGTGAGGAAGCAAAGTGCCTCTCACATGTATGCAGTTAGCAGACATTCTACCTGCCACTTTCTAATCCTAAGGACAAATCCAGCTCTCTTTCTAAAGTTGATTAGATAATAGTCAGAATGCAAGGGTCATAATAGTTTCAAAAAGCAAAAAATTTAGAATATTTCTCTCTGCCAAACATATAACCATCCAATGCCTAAGAGAGAACTAGTTTGTAAGAAGCTTGCAGAATTACAAAACCTTGGCAAAACAAAATTTCATTCCTCTACACCATTTGCAATACACTTATACTTGCCTTCTAGTCTTTTATTCTGCCAAGAGTGTGATAATAAACAAATGTATAGTAGGAAATGAAACAGATTACATCTTAACCTCAATAAACTGGTGATGATCATAAATATTGAACAGTTGTGTCACATGAGAAATAAATATTAGCCAACAATAGAATCCAATTGTCGCCAAAAAGAGAAAGTTAAGAAATTTTAATTGATTGGACATGCAAAATGCACCAGCTAATCAATGCTTGAAACCATAAATAGGGTGTTTCTCATCAGTTCTATATCTTCTTTGATCAATAAACTTCTATATCTGCTAATAATCTTAAACTTCATAAATGCCCATGTTTATTTTGAACACAGTACAGCAATCTCTCAACATCAGCAAAAAGGGAAAAAAAAAAAAAAAGGACTACAAGAAGAAAGGGAAGATATTGAAGTCATTTAAACAAAGATCATTTACACCCCCACCACCCTAAATAAAGGGAAAAAGAATCAGATGCACAAAACAATGTGTAGTATATGACTTGCAAAAACTACTGCACCATTGCTAAATGGAACCAAAAGGAAGTGATATCATCATACAAACCTTAGCTATCTTTGGAGACCAGAGTCAGCTATATAACCAATTAAATTCACAAGAACCTAGTCTTTTTATCTGTTGGCTTCAGAATTTGAAAGGAGCACATTAAACTTTCATCCACGCTCATCATTGCGCCAGCATTATCAAATTCTCCACAATAATTTGAAGCAGAAAATATGGTAACCAGTTGCCTATCAGCGAAAAATTCATACCCATCTTCCACAACCTGTAGGGAAAAAAAAAATGGGAAAGAGATGCAGCCTGAGTGTCCATGCAATAGCCACAGGTTGCAAAGAATGAACAGAGGGAAAATGAATTAGGAAATATCAAGTACTTGATGGGCACGACAAACAAGGTCCATATCATTTTGCATCAAGAATTCTGCAACCTTATCAGCGCCAAAAGTGTAGGATACTCCCCTGTCATTCATACCCCAACCTCTAATTTCTCTACAAGGATCCGACCAAAGTAAATCACAAAGCAGCCCAGATTCTGGAACATCAGTTGGACGAGGTAAGTTTCTTATTTGATCTAAGTTTGTTAGATCTGGAGAGAGACCGCCATGCATGCAGAGAATTTTGTCATCTATTAGAGCAGCTACAGGAAGACAATTGAAGCACTCAGTGAAGGTTTTCCAAAGCCTCACATTATACCGACGTTTGCATTCATCATAGAACCCGTATATCCGGTTAATTGATGCACATTCATGATTTCCACGGAGGAGGAAGAAATTCTCGGGATATTTTATTTTGTATGCAAGCAGAAGGCAGATTGTCTCAAGGCTTTGCTTGCCACGGTCCACATAATCGCCAAGAAACAAATAATTGGCCTCAGGTGGGAATCCTCCATATTCAAAAAGTCTTAAGAGATCACCATATTGGCCATGAATGTCACCTGCAGCCAGGAAAGGAAAAAAGGGAAGTTTTAATTGATATTTACATCACTCAAATTTACTAACCCAATGACACACTTGGAAGCCAAATAAATCAGATATCCTGAAAATAAAATTACAAAATATCTATTCCTTCATGTGTAAGAAACACATAAAATGCACTACTCATTAAAGGGATTAACGATACTAACATGACAACACTATTCACAATACTACTCATAAAAAGGTAATCAAAACAATTGCCAACAAGGAAAAATAGTCCAAGCAGTGACAGTATTAACAGGATGCAAAGAGAATCCAGATTTTAATACCAAAAACCTTCAGTTATCCCCCCAAGCAAACCCTTCACCCCAAAAAAAGGAAGACAAGCATCAGATACCCAGGTACTGATAACCCATCATGTCAAGAATTTAAACATGGACCAGATAATGCCTCTATATCAACCAACCACCTGAATTCCTCTCTATCAGTACTTCTCTTCTCATAAGTTATTCCACAGGTATATAGTAGCCAACCAAAAAGCAAGACAAGATGGCACATCATCGTAATGAGGGGGAAAGAAGAGGAGAGAGAGAATGGATAGAGCAATCAAACTTAGTTTTATAGTTGAAAATCACATCTAGTTAGGATGATGATTTCAATCCACTAGCTTGAAGGAAATAACATGATAGAAAGCTTAACTCCGGTAATTTACTCAAAAGTTATTTCCATCTGACACAATGGCCCCTGTGAGGGAATAATAAGCATCAGAGTTGCCAACTTAACTCAGAGAAACAAACAATCTACCTCAAAATGAATTAATCCAGAACTGCTAGCAACAACATTATCAGTTCGTGCATCATCCAACTTTATAGAGGTAGTATTGAAATTCTAGACTCGAAGCCCCAGAATCAATATAAACAACAGACAAGCTCCTCTATTTACACGTTAACCCAAGCATCAGGAGTCAATCGCCAAATAAGGTTGGATATACCAAACAGAGTCAAAGAAATGTATTTGACTTTATGCTTTGGAGCACACTAGTCAGGCATTATACGTAGAGAGATATGACTGGAAGAAAATTTTGAGGTCAGCTCAACCTAAGATGAAAAATTTTATGAACACGACAAATCGAATGTGTTTTTGAGGAAAGATTTTCAAAAGAAATTATGGAATTAGAAAATCCAAATTTAAACATGATAAAAATAAAACACGTTTCAGACACTCTGCCAAACACACAACAGTATACTCCAGTTGAACCAAGGTATAGGGCAAACAGAGTCACGGTGTGTATATAAATTCCCAGATAAAACAACCAAAACTAACCAAATTAAATCCAAATGTGCACATACATACGTACAAAGAATCGTCAGCATCTGCTTGAGATACAATTTAACGGTTCAAAAAAAAAAAAAAAAAAATGAAGAGACCAAGTACCGCAGATCTTGATCGGTGCTTCAAGCTCCAATAGATTAGGTTGCTGCAGGAAAATTTCTCGTGAGGTGGTGCAGAGAGACCGGATCTCAGACTCAGAGAGGAGAACCTGACGCACCGTCCGGGCATTCCGAAACTCCAACAACCGATTGATTATGTCGTCAAGTAAGGCAGGCTCGATTACCTGCCCATTAGACGCCATCCGTCTAACCTTTCTCTCTCCCTCTCTCTCTAGTCAATCAATTCAAAAACACCTAGGGTTTGAATCAAAAACTTGAATAAATAATAACTAACAATACACAAACAATTTTTTATTTATGTTTTTTTCAAATAAAGAGTAGAAGAAGAAGAAGAAGAAGAAAAAGGATTCTCAATGAGGAGGAGAAAAAAAAAAAAAAAAGAAGAGAGATTCATGGATAGAAAAGAATAAGAAATATGGGGAACAATTCTATGGACAGAGGTGGAGGGGGTGAGGGGGACTGATGAAGCATTTGATTTTTAGAGAGAGAAAATAATAGGTATGGGGAAGGTGACTGCAATTCCGATGTGGCGGAAAAGACTATAAGGAGGCGTGGAGGGGGACAGTAGTTAGCAAGTATAAAATATATTATATTATTATTGTTATTAAGAAGAAGAAGAGGTTCGTCGGAGTCGATAATTCCGGTGCCCTCGTGTGGTTGTATTCCATCATTCGCCTTTTATTTATATTATTATTATTATTATTATTATGTGGCAAATTTTTATATTGTTTCTACTTTTATAGCGTGGGTAAGTGCCCGCTCCTTCCGTCCATTTTTTTTTTTTTTTTTTTCCATTTACAATTAAAAAAAAAAGAAAAAAAGAAAAGAAAAGCAATATTAATAAATTTTATTAATATTTAATTGTAAATGAGTATTTTCCGTGACACACAATTTTATCTCTTCATGCATAAATTTTATTTTAATATTTAATATTTTTACAATTCATACTTATTACTCTTTTTAATTTTTAATTTTATTATTTGTCATTGATAATAAAATACAATTTTTGAAAGAATTGGAAAAAAAAATTCGCTTCAATTATATATATATATATATATATTTCTGAAAATTTCAAAATTTTTACCAAGTGAACATCAAGTGGTATTTTTTTTTAGGGATATTTTCAATACTTCAAGTATTTTCTCTTTAATAGTACATGAGAATTATTTGATAAAAATAAATGGTAGGAAAGATAAAAATTAAGTAAATATATAATATCAAATAAATAAAAATTAAATATTTAAGAACCTAATAAAAAAAATTAAATTAAAAATTTTTCCTAAAAAAATTATAAAATATTTATATGTATTTTTATTGAAAATACTAAAATATCTTTTAAATTTATTTTCATTAATCAATATGAATTATATAGCGTCATGATTGGTTTCTTCTACAGCATTAATATATCGTGCTTATTTTATCAATATATATATATAGCATTAATTATAATTGATTATATGGATATTAAAGGAGAAAATATTAATAAATAGACTTTAATTTTTTATGTGATAATTAAAAATAGATAACGTTATTATTTTTATCAAATAAAATAAAATAAAATTTTTTCAACCAAAAAACATATAAATTTTTATATATTTTTTTTAAAAAAATAATTTTTTTACATGTGATAAGTAAAAAAGATCATATTTAATATTTTTTAATTTTCACTTAGATATACTTGATACTTCTTTATTACTTAAAAAATAATAAAATTAATATATTTTTAATTAAAAGATTAAAATATTAAAATATTAAAAAAAAATAAAAATAAAAATATACTCACATGGCAAGCAAATATTGTTTAGATAGTAACTAGCGAAAGTTATAGATTTGAGTTATGTTAAAAAAAAAAAAAAAAAAAAAAAAAAAAAAAAAAAAAAAAAAAAAAAATAATGTGTGTGTACATTACACATATCAAAACCCAAATTGCTCAAAAATTCATATCAATTTTTTTTTAATTTTAATTGTTTGAAAATACTTGTCAATAATTTAAATCAATAAAATCTTTTTTATTGTTTTGGGAATGTTACACAAACTAACGAGTTCGACACTTATATTATTTTAAGTAAGAGTTATACTTTACATATACAACTTCAATCAAATTTACATTAATTGAAATAATGATTTTAGATACAAATAATCTAAAAAAAAAATAATTATAAAATCTTTTTTATTTGTAGTTTTCTTTGAACCACTCTTATGTAATATGTCATCTCGTATTACTTGCCATTTAAAAAACAAAAATCAAAACGACATTTATTATATATATATTCTTTTTCCTTTAATATCATTCAATTAATAATTTACAAAATATTCCTTTAATATTTTTTTTTTTATATAAAAATACAAAAAAAAAAACCAAATGAGGTAAAAATTTGCATTTGAATTTCCTGCAATAAACATTTTAAGAAAATGTTTGAAAATATATTTATTTTTCATAAAATAAACATATCAAAAGAGCTGCATCCAATTCCAAATTGAAAAGTTACAACTTATAGTATTACTATTATACTATTATTTCTTTTTTTAAGGTCAAATTATAAGGACATGGATGAGTGCTCATTGGTTTTGATTTTTTTTTTTTTTTTTTTTTTTTTGGTTAAAGTGAATGGATATATTAGATAAAAAGAAAAAATGTTTTGAAGAAGTTAAGAATTCAAGTTACAATTTAAAATTTTCAATATATAGTGAATGTGGGTGGGGGTGGGGGGGGGGGGGGTGTGTGTGTGTTTGATTTTTGGCTTTGGACTTTTAAAGGCAAGGGGCAATTCAAAATTGAATAGGGAAAAGTGAAACATGTGAAAGTATACATATGCATATATATATATATATATATAGGCTTGAAGATCACTAAAGATTGTCCAATCTTTTTCCATTAGTTTGAATTGATTTAGCACACACTTTTGTTCCATGGCTTTCCTTTTTGTAGCTATTGATTAGATTGGAGTTAGTATAATAGTTTCTTGTCACTCACTTATTGTACTAAAATTTGTATGCATTACAATACAATGATTTTAATAAATTATTTCAAGTTTGGAAAATTTTATCCATATAATTTCTTAATTTTTTATATATATTTTTTTTTTGACTTTTTAGTTAATATAAGATTTGCTACAAGCATTAAGTGTTCTTAGGTACATTCAAGTAAAAACAATTTTGTTAGTAAAATAAATAAATAAATAAATAAATAATTTAATAGATTGTTAGTAATAGTCTCACTTATAATTCAAGAGGTCATAAATTTGAGACACGTTAGAGGTCAAAAAGATTAATTTTTATTTTCAATTATCTTAAAATTTTTAAACATGGCAACAAAGTGAGATATGTTATAAATATATTTATTATATCCTTGACGACTCTTATGTCCTATTTACTTATTTGCTCCCTAATCTTTTATCTATGATAGACTCTACTATTGACTTCTTTACTTCATAGTCTTTTAAGTCTTTTAAATATCTACAGTTGTATCTCTAACGTGTAGAACCATTATTGATGAATAAAATACAAAGACAATATATTTCTCTCTATTTTTCACCCTTTTATAAGTAGTTATATACTACGTTATCAGCACGAGTGTCTACCATTAGTTTTTGTATATTATTTAATAAGTAGTTTTCATGAGTCTTTATCACACACCATGAAAGTCTTTACCAAGAAGTTTGAAATTTGATCCAAGAATCTAAAATTTGGGGTTTCACTCAAGAAGAATAAAAAGATATGTAATTTTATTTTTATAACAAATTTGTGGCCCTTCGAAGTCACAAAAAAGATTTTATTTTTCACGAATATTAAATGTTGAAATGCATCTAAGTAAGACATGTCCGCAGACAATTTCATTCCAAATAATGATTAAGACATGTCCAATAGACATTGTTTTTCCAAATAAAAAATGGAATATAAAAGACCCAATTGATTCGACTACTAGAAGATGGTCATAAGAAAGATTCGACTAAAATGGTCGTAGAAAATATTCGACTACCAAAAGATAGTCAAAAGATATTATAAGAAATTTTCGGCCACTAGAAGATGGTCGAAGAAAATATTCGACTACCAAAAAATAGTCGACAGATATTATAAGAACATTTTGGCCACCAGAAAATGGTCATTCTCTTAAATTATAGTATTATAAAGATATGGTGATATGGATAAGAACGTATGAATATTGTTTTGTTATATGACCCCAAAAGAGGTCATCATAAATTTAACCAAATATTTTATAACCACCAAAAGTGGAAAGTTCATCTTTTATTTATCTTTTAACTCATCCCACTAGTTCTACTCCATTCCCTGAAGTCATTGGTCTCATACCTACCGTACAACAAAATATTTACTTGACCTTTATCAAGTATTCCTTAAAGGAAAGATAAAAATGTTGAAGTCAATTATGGTGATCTTGATTATAATATGGATAATGTTACTATCGATGTCACTCATTTGGATGTGGCTAACTTTTTCAAAGATCCAGAAGGAAAAATTGTTCACTTGATCGCAATGGAAGAGTCCTAAAATAAAATTAAAAATCATATTCATTATTTTTTAGTTTATCCTATGCATTTATCATTTATGATTATTATATCTTTTTGTATCTTTATCTTTTAAGATTATTATATGTTTATCTTTTATGATTATGTTTATCTTTTTAATTAAATTTTATTATATCTTTTGGTGCATTTATCTTTTAAATTGTTTGTGACATAGAAGATATTGCTATTATAGCACATTCACACGTGGCACACTTTGTCTCTTTATTTTAGTTTTTTTTAAAAAATATAATAATCATGTGTATATGAGTGTTGGGATTCGAACACGCATTCTTGCGCAATTGTCTATTTGATTTTGAAGTTATAGTTCTTCCATTGCGCCACGAATCACATAAATAATATGCAATCATATGATTTAATTTTATTTTTCACATTTATTATTTTTGTCATATTTATTTATACCACTTTATTTCATTATTTAGTCATATTTATTTATAACTCTTTTATTGTAATATTTATTTATTATTATATATATTGAGGAAAATGGATGAAGATATGTGTCTCGCCAATAGTGCGACTACTCATACCATCCTTAAAATATAAAATAATTCGTCGATATAATGATGATGATGCCTACTACAATTTATGGTAATACAAAATTAATTGAAGACTCCGAAAGAGCAATTATAATATTACATAATGGAACAAAATTAACAATGCTATGTATTCCACAACGTCTCAAAGAAACTTGTTGAGTTTTAAAGATATTCACTTTAACGAATATCATGTGAAGACTATAAACGAAGGAAACAATGAGTACTTCTATATTATAAGCATTGTATCAAATAAGAATTAATACAATTGAGACACATGCCACAATAAATCGGAAGTTTATTGATTCAAATACTTTCACTATTTGGCATGATCGGTTACGACATCTTAGTTTAAGTATGATGCGAAAAACTATTGAAAATTCATATGGACACTCATTGAAAAACCTGAAGATTTTTCAATCATAGAAATTTTAATGTGCTTCTTGTTCTCAACGCAAACTAATCATTAAGTCATCACCAGCTAAAGTTGGAATTGAATTTCCAACGTTTTTGGAAAGAATTCAAGTGATATATGTAGCCTCATTCATCCTTTATGCGGATTATTTTTGATATTTATTGCCCTAATAGACACATCTAGTAGATGGTCTCATGTATGTTTGTTATCAACTCGCAACCTAGAGTTTGCGAGATTACTTGCTCAAATTATAAGGTTACAAGCACAATTTCCAAATCATACAATTAAATCAATACGTCTTGATAATGCTGGTGAATATTCATCTCAAGTAGTCAATGACGTGTTAAATATCCTGTAACTCATGTTCATACACAAAATGGGTTAGTTGAATCATTTATTAAATGACTTCAAATAATAGTTAGATCATTGCTTATGAGAATGAAACTTCTTGTTACTACTTGGGCCATGCAATTTTGTATGCAGGAGCACTTGTGCACATCAGACCTACAAATTATCCTAGATTCTCCCTATTTACAATTGGCTAATGGTCATTAGCCAAATATTCTCCGTCTTAGAATTATTTGAATGTGCAATACATGATTCCACCACAAAGCACAAAGACGAGTTTTCAAAAGAGATTGTGAATTTATTCCAGATTTGATTCTCCTATCATAAGAGATATTGAAAATCTTTTTATAATTATAATAGATCATAATTCCTAGTATTAGGGTGAGAAATAAAAATGCAACTTGATAATATTGAGAATATTTTGATCACCATACAAAGAAATGCAAATTTAAAATTTAAAAGATAATCCCATTAAACAATACAAACTTCAAGATATATTTATTGATCTAAAGAAAGTGACTAAGTCACATATACCAGCTGCAAATATTCCGTATGGATTAATGTTCCAATAGGATAATCTATCAGTGAAATAAAAAAATGAGTCTATGGCAAGCCAGAAGCATGATAGACTAATTGGTTCTAAGATAAAAGAAAGGGAACATGTGTTTTCAATAAGTCCATATTGATACTCCAGAAGAGTTAAAAGACATAACAAATTGAATAACTCCAAAAGAAGTTCAGGTACATGAAAATACTGAAAAAGAGGAGAATGATGATATATTAATAAGTTATGTCTTTATAGGAAACAATTGAACCAAAACAAAATATTCATCGACAATATTTTTATGGGTAATATAACGCTAGCCATTGTGAATGATAATAGTGATCATAAATCTACATCCGTCGACGAGTATCGACGTAGATGTAATTGACTATATTCTAGAAAGATGCAGTTGAAACATAATTAAACTCACTTGAAAAATGTGAAGTTTTTGGACTCGTAATTTGGACACATGAAGATGTCATACTCATAGGGTACAAATGAGTATTTATGCAACAACCAAATAAGAAAGATGAAGTTGTGAGATATAAAACACAACTTGTTGCACAAGAATTTTGCTGAATTTTATATTAACTACGAAGTCATATATTCTATTGTGGTGGATGCAATTATATTTGGCGACTAATAAAATTTTAATTTGCATCTTATGAATATAACTGTCGCCTAGTTATCTAGCTCACTGAATGATATCTATATGAAAATTCCTGAAGGATTTAGAATGCCTGAAGCATACAATTTAAATTCTCAAGAATTATATTACAAAGATTATATAGTTTAAAGCAATTTAGATGAATGTGATAAAATCGTCTCAGTAAATATATATTAAATGTGGGTTACCAAAGTGACCAAATTCATCCATGTATTTTTACTAAGAAAGCAAATTCGAGATTTGTTATAGTCGTTGGATATGTTGAAGACTTAAATATTATTGGAACTCTTGAAGAAATTTTAAAAGCAATGCATTCTTTGAAAAATAAATTTGAGATAAAAGGATATCTGCAAAAGAAAATTTTGTCTCGACCTGAAGATCGAGCACTTGAAAGATGAAATATTTGTTTATCAATTAACTTATACACAAAAGTCCTTAAAAAGTCCAATGGTTATTTGTTCGATACAAAAAGGGATATTTTTCGTTATCATGAGGATTTGACGAACATCTTGATTCCGAAATACCTTATCCAAGTGCAAAATGTGCACTAATGTATCTTACTAATTATGTGAGGCTTGATATATCTTTTGTGACTAATTTATTAGCAAGATTCAGTTTATCTCCAACCAAGAGATATTGAAATATAATTAAACAATTTTTTTTGATATCTTCAAGAAACAATTGTTATGAGTATGCTGATGTTGGTTATTTTTCTGACATGTATAAAACACATTTTAAAGTGACTATTTATTTACATATGACAATACTGCTATATCATGGTGCTCTACGAAATAAATTATAGCAACAACTTTTTCTAATCATGATGAAATTATAGCCATTCATGAAGCAATTCCATAATGCATTTTGTTGAGGTCAATAATTCATTATATTAGAGTAAGTTGTGGTTTATCCTCCGGAAGAGAGATTCAAACTCCTCTATATAAAGATAATGCAACATGTATAACTCAATTCAAAGAAAGATATATTAAATAGGATCACACAAAATATTTCACCAAAATTTTTCTTTATGCATGATCTTCAAAAGAATGATGATATAAATGTTCAACAGATTTGTTCAAGTAAAAACTTGACATATTTGTTTACAAAGGTATTATCGACTTCAACATTTGAAAGATTAAGTACATCATATCGAAATGCATTGATTTAGAGATTTTATATAATGTTATAATCAGGGAGCTTAAAAGAGAATGTGTACTCTTTTTCCTTTACTAGGTTTTTTTTTTTTTTTTTTTTTTTCCGCTGGATTTTTCTCTAATAAGGTTTTAATGAGATATATTTTCCTTATACATGGACATTCAAAGGGAGTGTTATAAATATATTTATTATATGAATATCTATTCAAGACTCTTATGTCCTATTTACTTATTTGCTCCCTAGTCTTTTATCTATAATAAACTCTCATGTACTCTTGATTTCTTTATTTCATAGCTTTTAAGTATTTTAACTCTATAGTTGTATCTCTATAAATAGAGGACGTGTAACCATTATTGATTGATGAATGAAATACAAAAATAATATTTTCTCTCTATTTTTCATCCTTTTATTATTAGTTTTATAATAAGATCCATATTATTATAATTAATAAAAATAAAGAGTGACAATTAAACTTAATTTAATATTAAATCGAGCTGTCTTTAAGTCAAAAATTTTTAAATTAAAGGGAAAAAAAACTATAATTAATTTATACATATATATATATATATATATATATATAT
>JAXGGT010000169.1:8511856-8525836 GCA_035583425.1 Marsdenia floribunda | reverse complement strand
GTTTTTTCAATAAAATATACTTTGAAAAAAAAAATGACATATAATTATTTGTATAATATTTTATTTTGAGAGGAATAGATATTTATATGTGTAATAATCATATAATTTTTAAATATTAATTAAATAATTAATGTGAATGTATTATAATTATAAAAAAATATATATATATTTCAAAATTCAAATTTAATTGATTAATAATCAGACATATCACTCAATATATCCTTCTTTAACCTGACAAGTAGCATTTTCTACGAACAGAGGGTGTTGAACCTGCAATCATTTGGTACGCAGAGAGCACTTTGCCACTAGGTCATCAAGCTCTTTACAAATATATTATTTGTCAATATATTATTTTTTCTCAAATTGAGTTTGGCCTTCTATTTTTTAACGCGTATTATATTCATGTCCAAGTGTAACTATTTTTTAAATTTAATTTAAGTTGAAAATTTTTTAAATAATATTTGTCTGAATACAACCCTAGTTTCTTTTCTAATAAACAAAAGTCATTCCTCTAAAGAAAATGACATTAATTCTCCACATAAAGTTTCGAGTTGCAACTTTATTAATATATATATATATATATGAAATACATTAATATTTTTATTTTTGTTTGTAAATGTTTTTTTTTTTTTTAAGAATAATATTTTTCTATTAAAATGTTTATAATTTGATACAAATAACTTTTCAAATAGTAAATTTTTGTTTTTCTTTTATGCTATATTTTACTATTTTAAGTAAAAAAAGATTAAAAAGAAAAATTAAGTACCAAACTTGTTAAAACAAATAGTTTAAAGACTAAATTTATCAATCTTTCTAATACAAATTTAAATATTTGTATTATATATATATATAATATTATTTTAAAGTTAAAATAATAAATAAATATTATCCAAAAAAAATACAATTTATAATCATTCCTCAATTATGAATATCGAATCAAACTAGTCATATTCAAATCGAGGACTGATAACAGTAATAATAATAATAATCACCCTCAAATACATGAATTTATATATATATAATAATAAATTGTTATCAATTGGTTAGAGAATGGACATTTCACCTAATTAGTAAAGATTTTGGGTCCTAAGGAGAGATACGGATAAAAAAGTGACAACCTTGTTTATCTAACTATTTTACCACTATATATATATATATATATATATATATGATGATTAGTTCATGACCTGAGAGACCTGTACACTTTTTTTTTTTTTTTTTTTTTTTTTAAATTTCTATATTTTTATTATTTGGACAAATAATTTTATTTGTTGACATTTGAATTTATATTTTATTTTTAATTGAATAAAAAGGTTCTTCAAGTATATGTATATCTCATGAAGGACATTTTAGTCATTTATAATCACAATAACTAGCTAAAATTTCAATAAACCCTCAATCAAATTATCTTAGAAGAAAAAATAATCGGAAATAGAAGAAATTAAAAAATTGAATGAGATTGGAAGAGAGCTTCGTTAATATGTGAATTGATTGATGGGATTATAAATGACAAAAATGCCTTTTATAGGACATATATGTACTTGGCACACATTTTTATAGCTAAAAATTATCAAAAATTTCTTGAAATAACCTCTTTGTCAAATTAAAATTTTTAAAAGAATTTAATTGTCAAAATAAGAATATGTTTATTCAAACGTTAAAAATATATCAATTAAAATAACTGATTTTTTTTTTTTTGTTCTGTCATACTGAAAAATTTTATTGAAAAAACTAGAATATAAAAGAAAGGTCTAACCATATTTTAACATGCCAATATTGTGGCTTTTGAAAATCCAATTTTTGAATATGCATCGGCCAGAAAATTATTTTTATAATAATAGAATCCTATATTTAGAAATAACAACATATATTTGAATGTAGTTTGTGAGTTTTTGATTTATTATTATTATTAATTTTTTAGAAATTTTGAGGACTTTTTGTCTCTGACATGTCTCAGATTCATGATATCTCAAATTATAAACGAGACTGTTATCACTAAGTTAAGCCTTTTTAACAAGTTTTTGATTTATTTAATAATAGTGGTAATTAATGCTAAGTATTCTTTTATTTTATTTTTTTATTTAAAAATTATACTTTCATAATAACTTGGCTTACGGGTATAGGAGTCTCTCCTTTACCTCTTGGCAAACCAGGAGATTGAGGGGCAAACTTACCTCCTGGCTTGTCAAGAGGTTAAGGGTCCAAATTTCACTCGGAATTCCACGGTTCGATATATATTCGCAAATGCGGGTATATCTGCACTGTTGAGCCTCCCTTGATGGATTAGTTTGGGCCGAAAGGGCATGAGATACCACCTCAAAAAATATATTGAACGGGTAGAAGTCTGAAAGCTGACGTGGCTGAGAAATTTAATACCCATTATTGCCCAACGTCATGAAACCAAGAAGAAGGGCCCCCTGAATGCGTTCTTTGCTCTGCCCTCATCAAGGTGAAGCGGATCTCACCAAGTCAATGCTGAACATACTTATCAAAAAAAAAAAAAAAAAAAAAAGTTAATGCTGAACATTCTTTTTGGTTAGTGGAATTTCATTAATAAAAATAAAATATTATAGAAATGAATGGTTTAAAATCATTCATGAAACCTAAAAAAAAATAGATGGAGACAAAATATTCAATCTAATAAATTTAAGTGATCGAAATTAGATTAAAAAAAAAACATAAAACAATATAAAAACTAAAATCATCCTATCTAGATCTTCAAAACTCTAGCCACCAACTGTGACTTTCATCTGCAAGAAAGACTCAATTTTGTTCTTTTCTTTCAACAATAGTCTAATCCATACTAGACATCACAAAAACATCAAAGAATGTTTAAGAAAAAGACAAAGATCGAACAAAGGATCCAAATCTATATTGGGTTTAACAAATATTTCTTCCAAATGAAGAAAAGAGTTTTAATAACTAGAGATCAAACAGATCCGTGCATATGAACAGCAAAAGATGACAAAACTACGAAGAAATTAGATAAAATGATGAACATAAACAAAAACACAGATAAAAGACCAATAAAAGAAAAAAGACAAACCCTCTTATCATAGGTAGTTATTCTTCGATATTTCTCACTCTGCTATGCTAGAAAACTGAGTAGCTAGAAGAAGAAGAATAACTACCTCTTTTACAATAAACGACAACATGTTTGAGAATTTAGTGCCAAATTGAAAAGTGAAAGGACATAAATGTTCTTAGTCATTTTTTTGAATTGTTAGAGTTAATAGTGGGTTAACAAAAATTTTTGACAAAAAGACCAATTTAGCACAATTAAAATAGTTTAGGGACTATTTATGCCAATTTGCCATTAAATTATACAAGGCTTAGAATATAATACAGCACAGCACAGCACTTGACTTAAGGGATGGATTCTATTTTATAGTTGTGTAATGATTGCAAGAGCACTTTGAACAAAATAAATACTTTTTTTTAGTTATTATTAAGTTTTGCAATTAACTTAAAGAACAAAGTTGCATGATTGGCGATGTGAAAGTGGCCTCAAGAGTCATCAAGAGATTCTATTGGGCATTTTGTGCCAACTACCAAATACAACATTTTAAAGACTCATTTATGCATGCATGCATGTATGTTCTTTTGTGTTCAATGGCTACTTGTCAATTGTCACCATGGGTGGATGTGGGAGGAATTGCCCACTAACAACAAACTTGAAGGGAAAAAAAAAAAAACTTTCCTGCAAAACAAAGTTTAAATGATGGAACATACTCAAAACTCTTCCAATATTTAAGTAAGTAAACAAAAAAAATTAAAATTTTTAATTTAAATATTAAAGTCAATATATATATATATATAAATATATGGCAAAAGTGTAACTATAAATATATTGAAAACGAAGTAAAAAATACATAAAATTTTAATGTGAGACAATTGTATTTATTGTATAAAATTAGGAAAATTGGCTGGTTCAGTCTTCAATTTTTTTTTTTTTTTTTTTTTTAACTTGATAAGTCCTATATCTTTTTACGAGTAACCTATTAAGTCATTTTGGCCAAAAATTTAAATTTTCTGGCCAAACCTCATCACGTGTCTGACACGTGATGATTTTTTAAGCTGTAAAATTGTCCAAAGACTATTTCTCTCTCTCTCCCCCCAATAAGTGGGCAAAAACAAAAATTATCCAATAAAACTTTGGAGGTCGAGAGTTCTAATACAGTGGACAACGTTAAGGCTAAGATTCAGGATAAGGAAGGGATCCCTCCTGATCAGCAGCGCCTGATCTTCGCAGGTAAACAATTGGAAGATGGCAGAACGTTGGCAGATTACAACATCCAAAAGGAGTCTACCTTGCATCTCGTCTTGAGGCTTCGTGGTGGTACACAGATTTTTGTCAAGACGCTCACCGGTAAAACAATTACTCTTGAGGTCGAAAGTTCTGATACCATCAATAACGTCAAGGCAAAAATTCAAGATAAGGAAGGAATTCCCCCGAACCAACAGACTAATTTTTTCTGGAAAATAGTTGGAAGATGGCCGAACTTTAGCTGATTATAACATTCAAAAGGAGTCTACCCTTCACCTGGTGCTGCGCCTCAGAGGTGGTATGCAAATATTTGTGGAGACATTGACTAGGAAGACCATTACACTTGAAGTAGAGAGGTTAGGTACCATCTACAAAGTGGCAGTAGTGATTTCAGGGATGACTATGGTAGGCACAATATTATCTTTAATTATCTGTTTGACATAGTCACTTAAAAGTCGACCCGTTTGCTGATTTATTAGGTTGAGATCACCAGGATTGTTTCCAGCCATCTCTTCAAATTTCAATTTACTAACTGCATTGTGATTCTTCCTTGCAAAAGTTTCAATTTCAAGAATAAATACCAATGGTTCTTTAGAACTGCAGATCATAAACCTGAAAAGAAATAATATGAAAAATTTAGAAGGTCTAAACTTAAATTAAGAAATCTAATTTATCACTAAACAAAACAGTCCCGACAATGGTGCCAAAAACTTAATGTTAGAATTACAAGTATAAAATCTATCAAAGTAAGAAAAAATATCGATCTCACAAGGACCGTTGTTTAACTACTAAAATATCTTTGTTTATATTCAACTTAGACAAAAAATATTATCGTTAGATTTAATTATCTAATAAAAGTAAACAAAAAGATAGATATTTATGAAAGAAAAAATTAATAATATGAATAGATTAAGACTCCTTTGATCCAACCTACTCTTTTTATGAAAAATAACAGTTAATATTAATTTAATTCTCGAGTTTGTTTACGGTAGAATTTTCAAATATATACTAGACCTAATTCCTTAGTAAAAAGTCCCTAATTTTATTATGTAAATCAATCAAATTCCCTTGTGATCCATAAAAGTTTCGGCCTTTACAAAAGGCTTTAGTCATGATAAAATCTAGCTACTCATAGTTAGAATAGAGCACATAATTGTTTCTAATATAAGAGAGAAAAATAGTAGAGTGAGTTTTGCTGGATTGCGTCAATCTCAAGTAATCTCTAGCTTCTCCCATTTTTTGATTCTAATCAGATATATCCCAAGATTCTTGATATTTTGATATATTTTTAGTATTATTGATAATTTTATCCCTACAAAATAAATACGATAATAAATAAATATTCTATTGATAAAATCATATTTATCACTGTATTTAATCACAAGATAAATATATCAAATAAAAGTCGATATATTTTAGGTATATCAAAAGTCCAAGATTCAAGACAAGGAGGGGATTCCCTGGAATCAACATAGGCTCATTTTTGCTGGGAAGCAGATAGAGGATGGGTGCACCCTTGCTGATTACAACATCTAGAAGGAGTCCACCCTCCACCTTGTCCTCCGTCTTAGTGGCGATGCCTTTTGAACTCGGGATGAAGTTCGAAGTTCAATTTCACCTTTCTTCCAGCCTCTCTTTTTCCCTTATAGTGTTTGGACAATTTTGTCTCTCAAAAATCATCACGTGTCAAGCATGTGATGAATTTTGGCCAAAAGAACTTAATAGGCTACTCATAAAAAAGATATAAGACTTACAAAGTTAAAAAAAAAAAAGGATTTTAACCGGAAAGTTCAAATTTTTGACTGAAAGGACTTAATAGGCTACTCGTAAAAAGATATAGGATTTACCAAGTTAAAAAAAAAAAATTTGAACTTTAGTTAATTAACAAAAATAATTATAGGACTAAACCTGTCAATTTTCCTATAAAATTAGTATGATTCTTATCTTAAAAAATGGGCTTTAATATTGTGCATAGACCTTACGAGCTAATATTATCATTTAATGTAACTTAATACAACAATATATTAAAAAAAAAAAAAAAACCTATTTAAAATCTTTTATGTTTTAAAAATTAGTCATTGTTTAGGTCTTTAATCAAAATTATAATTATTATGATTATTTTTACTTTATAAATTCCTACAATTTTTAGGAGGTGTCCTATAAATTTTTTATTTTTCAGCTCTAAATTATTATTTTTTAACAAAAATTTTGAGATATTTTTTTATTTCTAACAATCTTGTAGATTATAAGTACAACTATTAATTGAGCAACATATTTTTGACTAGTCCAAATTAGTTTTGATATCACGTGTAAAATAAATGATTAACTGTATACAAAAACTTCAGTATTAATATATATATATATATGAAAAATTTGTGAATTTGATCCCTAATATTTATAATTTTGGTGTAGTTAGTCTATTTTTTTTATTTTTAATTTAGTAAATCCCCAATGTATAATAAATTGGTGCATTTGGTCATTTTATTCACAAAATCTATTGTTTAGGAAGTCAAATTTTGTGAAGGAAAGTACCAAATGCACCAACTTACTATACATTAGGAACCTACTAAATAAAAAATAAAGAAAATGGACTAAACACACGACACCAATGATCAAAAGATTGAAACTAAATTCACCAATTCTCCATATATATACACTAGTGGTATGCTTCGCCCCCAGGTGCGAAGTATACCAAAAGTCACAATTAAAAGAATATATAATATTTTATTTGTAAATGAAAAATATTAAATTTTTTTAATTTTATTTATTTTGTTGTAATATTGTGATTTTGTCTTAATACAATTCAATAGCTAGATGAGATGTCAAAACTTATAAAAAAAATAGCCAAAAACTAAAAATAAATTCTAAGGAGGACATTATTATTGTTACTGAATCTAGAAGAATTAATAAAGATGACATTCACTATCAGTTATAATAAAAATAATTAAATCAAATAAATTTTCAACTTTTCTAACCATTGTGTATTTGAATATGTACTCATAAGACATACATTTTACTAAAATATTGGAATTTATTAACAATGATAAAATAATAAATAATAATGAGAATTAGAAATATATGCAATTTAAATGAGAAAATAGAAAATTGTAAAAAAAAAAAAAAAATCATAATATAAATTAAAGAGATCAACTTGAATTTGAAACTCAAACATTGTGTTCTTCCTTCATCAATTTTCTACTTTTATGTTATTTACAAGAAAATAGATAATTTAAAAAAAAAAAAAAAATCAAAAAAGAAATTTAAGCAAGTTTTTCATTAACTTTTTTTTTTTTTTTTTTTTTTTTTTTTTTTTTTTTTTTTTTTTTGAGGAGAAAAAGGGAATCAATTTTCATTGCATGAAAGCCAATCACTATGAAGTGAGGCTAAAACCGAGGGATGAGAGGTATCTCTCCATACAACACTTGACGAAAAATCAAGTCCAAGCTTAGTTAAAGTGTGTGCAACATAATTAGTAGAGCAATTTTGGAACAAAACAGTACACTCATCTAAATGCATAAGAGAAGATTTAAGCATGTCAAGGAGATGGGCAAACGGTGAAAGATTGGTGTCGCCACTATGCAACTGGGATACCAAAGAAAGGCAATCTGTTGCAATAGTTAAATTCTGAGAAAAATGAGCCCGTGCTGCTTCATAGCTTAACCAAACACCAACCAGTTCAGCATGGAAAGCTAAAAGCATACCGTGGAGAGGTCCCGCCCCCAATAAAAGAACAACCCCCTAAGTAGTTACGAAGCACAAACCCAAAAGCAACCCTATGAGCACCAAACATAGCATTGACATTGAGTTTGAGCTACCCACTGTTCGGTGGTAGCCAACAATGTTGAATGGAGCTGTCACCTTGAGCACACATCTTCAGCCGACTATTAGATTGGAACAAAGTCATGAAGCTCATAGCTGCATCCACAATTTGCTTTGGCTGTACGTAGCGCCCTTGGAAACAAAACTCATTACGTGCACACCATATCTTCCATAAAATCATAAGCAATTGCTCAAGAACCCCGATATTCACAACATTGGCTTCAAAGAATAGCTGGAAGAAATGACACCAAGAAGAAGCCTTCCACACTAAACCTCTAGGGTTTAGACCCGCCTCTCTCCACACAGCTTGAGCAAAACCACAATGGAAGAAAATGTGTTGCTCAGATTCATCCTCCTGGCAGCATACACAATCATTACATGGGATAATTTTGCGATGATGGAGATTATGTCTTGTGGGTAGGGTAAAATGGCCAAGTTGCCAAGCAAAAATGATGATCTTTGGTGGGAGATTACACTTCCACAGCAGCTGCCACCCATTCAATTGTTGCCGAGATGAGCTGCTCAATATATGTTGTGACTGAACTTTCGCCCCCTCCTTGTAAGTTGAAGCCACAGTAAACTGGCCAGCAGGGGTATAATGCCATATCCAAACATCCGAACAGCTGGTTGGGCATAATGGTACCTGCAAAATTAACTCAACGTCCCTTTGATAGTAAAGAACACCGAGAAGCTCCATCTGCCACTGACCATGCTGAATTAAATCAGCTACCCTAACCTGCTCATGGAGGAAACAAAGGGGAGTAAGAATCCTAAAGGAATGAGGCATGGGCAGCCAAGGATCATGGAAGACCTTAACGGATTTGCCATCACCAATATGCCATCTCAAACCTTTCAAAAGAAGCTCTCTACCATGAAGCAATGATTGTCATCCAAAAGAAGAATTAGAGCCTTTAGGAGCATGAGTGAAATCCGTATTAGGGAAATACTTTTGTTTGAAAACTCGAGCTACCAATGAGTTCAGATGCTGTAGCAATCTCCATCCTTGTTTGGCAAGGAGAGCTTGATTGAACAAAAGAGGATGACGGAACCCTAAACCCCATCGTGCTTAGGTTTACATAAATTACTCCAAGAAACCCAAGTAACACGTTGGTCTCCGGAAGAATTCCACCAAAAAATCCTAATAATGGAGCACATATCTTTACAAAGAGATGACGGGAGGTGGAAGACTGACATAGCATATGTAAGGATAGCTTGGAGGACCGATTTGATAAAAACCTCTTTGCCGCCCTTGGAGAGAAATTTCTCCTTCCATCCATGAGTTTTCTTCCATATACAATTCTTTAGATAGGAGAAGACTTGAGCTTTAGATTTACCAATAAGATAAGGTAAACCTAAATAAGTTCCTTCTCCAATGCATAACCTCATGCCCAACTTGGTTAGAACATCCCATCTACGATTTGGAGCAATATTCTTGGAGAAAAAAACTAAAGATTTAACGACATTGATATGTTGTCCAAAGGCTCGTACATAAACTTGTAGGATATGGAGGAGCTGGTCCAAATTTGATTGAGAATCTTGGAGGAAAAGCAAACAATCATAAGCAAAAAATAAGTGTGATAAAATAGGTGCATGACGCCCCATTTGAACCCCACACCATTGACCATTCAGAATGGCCTGATGAATCAATTAAGAAAACCCTTCCGCACATAAGATAAAGAGATAAGGAGATAGGGGATCTCCCTGACGGATCCCTCAGGAAGGTTGGAAGGCAGCTGGGGCACCCATTGACTAATATTCTGAAACTCACAGAGGTAACACAATGCATAATCAAAGCTATCAAGCGAGGAGGAAAATTTAGCATGCATAAAATCCAATGTAAATACGACCATTCCACCTGATCATACGCCTTAGACATGTCAATTTTTAGAGCCATAGCACCCTTGCTATCTTTCTTATGTTTGTTATTCAACCAATGGAAGACTTCAGTGGCAATAAGAATGTTATCCGTAATAAGCCTCCCTACCACAAATGCACTTTGTGATTCCCCAACCAAAAGACCCAACACTGGTTTAATACGATGCACCAAAACCTTAGAAATGATCTTATAGAGAACATTGCACAAACTAATAGGTTGAAAATTAGTCATGCTAGTAGGGTCTTTCACCTTTGGAATCAGCGTAATGAAAGTCTTATTCATCTCCTTCAAGGAATCACCATCATTCAAAACACCAAGAAGAAGTTTGGTGATAGAAGGGCCTATCGTATCCCAATGTTTTTGGTAGAAAATAGCATGCATACCATCCGGACCCGGAGCTTTCATAGGGTGCATCGATTTAATTGCTGCAACAATCTCCTCTGTAGTGAAGGGTGTAGCTAGCGCTGAATGCTCCTCCTCGGACAATACACGAAAATTGAGATCTCCCATAAGGTGGCCAATTGACGTATCATTCTACTCTCTAGTGAAAAACTTGGAGAAAAAATCAACAACAACATTAGATATATCCTTAGGATGAGTCACAAACATACCTACTGCATTCTGAATTTTTTTATGCAATTGCGCAATTAACGGTGGCTCGCATGGTGGTGAAAATAAAGTGTGTTTCGGTCTCCATTTTCCAGCCAATTAGAGCGAGAACGCTGCTTCCAATAATCATTCCCCACTGCTAAGAGCTCCTCAAGGCTAGAGTAGGTTGTTTTAATCCTCTCATCATAAATCCCTAGTGCTTCCAAGCTGGAAATGTGCGAACGTGTCCACTTGATATCCCTCGGAATGGTACCAAAACGTCTAAAACTCAACTGTTTTAGGTGTATCTTGAGGCCATCCATAAAATTCAGCAAGCCTCTAGTGGATTGAACACCTCCAAGCTGCCATGTATCCTGAATAATTTGGGAACATTCAACATTATCTAGCCACTATGGCTCCAATCAAAGAGGTCTTGCTTATGGGGAATGAAGATCCAAGTTGTTGCCATCTGAAGAAGAAGTAGGCTAGATATGAATGCCACAGTGAGGTTTTAATTGATGAAAACTCTCAGTTCCAAACCCTCTATCTAGGTTGGATCGTGTGGAAGCATCACTTGAACATTTATTCCACCAAGTAAAGGTACCATTGTGCATAGAAATTTCCAAGAGATCCAAGGCATCCACCATGTCACGAAAATTTCTCATGATATTCTAGCCTGAGATTTCTAATTGTGGTCTCATGAGGGAAAAGAATCTCATTAAAATCTCCAAGGACACACCAAGGGGCAGTCCCATTAGCACCAATACGTCGTAATAACTCCCAAGAATGACATCGTTGGGAAGTAATCCAATTACCATAAAACCAGTGAAATAAAGACAACTAAAATCATACCAATTATTAACAATAACATCAATGTGTCCATTAGAAAAACTAAGAAGGTGTACATCAAGAGTGTTATGCCAAAATATTGCAAGTCCGCCTCCCATACCTTGCCTACTTACAGCACAACCATTATTGAAACCAAGAGAATATTTAAAACAAAGAATGTGAGAATCAATCATTCTAGTTTCCATGAGAAAGAGAAGATCAAGTTGGTGAGTCTTGACAAGGGTTTTTAGCTCATGAATTGCTCGAGGGGACCCTAAACCCTAGTAATTCCAAGCAAGGTAACTCATTTCAGTCGGCGGGACTGCCTAGAAGCCACAGTTGTTGATGATTTCAACTTCTTCACCACCGAACCAGATTTATCCTTGGAAGAACTGACCTGACCAGTTCCAAACTGTCATTTTTGTGGAATCACTTGTCGTGTGTGTGCCACCACAAGAGTAGTGTCGCATGGAGCAGCAACCACAGTGGAAGCGAGAACATGTCCAGCACTATCTAGTGTAGTAGCGCCCAGTTGTGGACTGCTAGGTACACGGAGGTCAGGGGATGGAGGAGTGGAATTCGCCGCTAGACAGTCTTTGTTGATGCTAGTAACCTCCCTAGGTTTTTGGAGTGCAAAAAGTCAGATCGATGGAACATTATCCACATTACCTAACCAAGGGCCAAACGCAAAGTTTTTCAAGTTCACCTCTCCCCCCACATGGTCCTCGCACTCCCTAAATCGATAGCCCATGACACCACGTGGAAACAATAGGTAAGCAGCCACTCATACTTGAATAAACCAGCATGAACGAGGCCATCCAGAGTTGATAATCAATACAGCCTTTTCAAAGGCTTTCAAAGATCCACCAAAGCACGAAATTTGTAGAACTTAGTACCAAGAACTCTATCTTCATGAAGCTGGAATTCTTGGCATGCATCTAGCATTTTTGCTAACTTCAAACCAGCCTCTAGAGTGTAGCAAAAACGAGGGAACCCAGTGAGATGAATCCAAAAGAGTTCCTTGTTCCAATTTGGGGTAGACATCTTGGTATTGCGGTTCCTCGGTCTCACCAGCACCAGATGATTCTCGAAATTCCATGGCCTTTGTGCTAGAACAAAATCCACCGTATCTTGTGTACCAAAGAATATTTGATACAAGTCTTCATCATATCGTTGCATGGAAAAAGAGCCACAGCACCAAGCCTTTCCCATGGCAGCCTTGAAGCCATCAATGTTGAAAGTCTTGATCCCATGAACCCAAACCACCACACTCAGATCTTCCTCCTGTAACTCTTCTCGAATATCCTCAGAATCCAAAGCCACACAGCTAACCTCCTCTCCGCCAAGATCAACATTGTTGAGGCGATGAAGGATTGAGTCATCCATCATCCGTTTCCAAGTGTGGATTGCAGCCCGGTGATCACTGAAAAACACCTGCACCGGAAGCAAAATTCCGGTCAATCAAAACCAGTAACGATGTCCACCACACACGTCCAACCAAAGGAAAGACTTGCTAGATAGGCGCCCTACCACACACCGCTACAGAAGTCGGTAAACCAATCAAACAAACAAGATCCACCAATCACTCCCTTACTAAAACAACACTGAAATTACTATAAAAGTAGGCAATTACCAAAAATACTCAAGCCAACCTTGAGAGAAAAACTCCTATCTTGGAGGAGTTTTCATTAACTTGAATAAAATTTATTTAAGAAGTTTTGAATTAATTATTTTAAAAAGAAAAAAAAAATTGATATAGATACAAAAAATAAGGTCTAAAAAGAAAACTCTAGAAAAATATAATATTTGAAAAGTTGTATGACGAAAGGACAAAAATTAATTAAAGTTAGAAATTAATTATTATTATTATTTTTTTTTGAAATTTTGAGACACTTTCATAAGTGATGCTACTACCAAATAAGCTACACATTTTTTATATAAATTGAAATATCATTACATAAAAGATTGAAAAGATTAAAAAAATACAAAACTACCTAAGAGTATAACTTAATTACGATGAAGTCATACTATTGAAATAAAACTTCTAAAAAAGCGTTCTAGTAATCTTATATATAATAGATAGTTACATATATATATATATATATATATATATATATATATATATTATCTCTTAAAAGTTAAAAATTTATTTAATATGAAAAAAAATATTAATATAATTTAAAGAGCAAATATTTCAATTTTAATTTAATCGTTTTTTTTTTTTTTAGGGTAAACTGTCCCCATGACACCTGAACTTTTTCGAAATCCCATTTTGCATCGCAACTTTTCTTCGTACCAAACTTGCACTCCAACTTTTTTTTGGTACCGAAATGACATTTCTGTTACATTTTTCCTATTAAATGATAAATTATGTTAAGTCATGTGTAGGTCACATGACTTTTTAAGGGTATTTTAGTAGAATAATAACCTTTTAAATTTTAATATGAATTAATCATAATAATTAAAAAAATCAAGGGATATTATTCAAAATTATCTTCTTCTTCATTCTTCTCACTGCCACAGATGACGCCGCTGCCTCTCACTGTCACCTCTTGTCACGCCCCGAAACCGGGACGTAACACGACCGTACTCTCAGGGTTTC
>JAXGGT010000169.1:8488551-8499913 GCA_035583425.1 Marsdenia floribunda | reverse complement strand
AAATTTTAAATTTTAAATTTTTATAATAAAATAATAAATTTTTAATTAATAAACTTAAAAAATAACTAAAATATGTAAAATATGTATTTTGATGAATATAATTAGCGTCCACTCTAAAATATTCCCTCAACCAATTTTTTTTTAAAATAAATAATACCAAAAAAAAAAAAAAACTATAAAGTGACTCTACAAGTTCAAGAAAAGCTAGGGATGAAAATATCCATTAAAAGGAAGGGACAGATGGCCCTTGAGGGTGCATTCATATTTCCTTGTGAACCCTATCTAATCTAACCACTTTGCCTTTTTCTCTTAAAACTTTTTCGTGGAAAAAGGTGATACCAAGAATCTCATCTTTGAAGGGATAGAGAGATGGAGATGATGATACCCATACTGTATTTAATCCCTCTTTATCAGCTTAAACTTTTAGAGTAGGTGGCAATTTAATTCAATTTAACATGGTATTAGAGCGTGAGGTCATGTGTTTGAATCCCTACTATTGCCCCCATTTATTGATTATTGTGCACGTGTTGAATCTTGTTAAGCAAGTTTGTGATCGGCCCACACGTGAGGGGTGTCTATGTATTTATGACTTTTTGAATTATTAGTGAAACTGTTACTAACTGAGTTATGTCCTCTTAACACAAAATATGAAAATATGAGATGCTTTTGATTGATTAAAATATTTATTTAATTTAATTATATATATATATATTGTATTATTGGGGAAAATGTAATATTCCTATGCATTGTCTTTAAATAGTAGTTTTTAGACTTTTAGTTATATCACATGAAACTTCTTGGAAAGAGAGGATTATTAAAGCATCAAAAAACAACCTCATCCTTAGGGAAAAAAGGGGGAACTTTGTTAGATACATTTTAAATCCTATTTTATCTAACTTATTTAATTAAATACACAAATATTAAAAATTAATTATTCAACTAATAATTTTTTTTTTTCTCTAATTTCAAAATTTACAATTTTTATCGATTAAATGTATATAAATATTTAAAAACAAATTTGCGAAACCTATTTAATTTTTGGAAATAATAATTACAGTTTCTAAGATACATATTTTATAAAAGTTTTTGGTTAAATAGGATTAAGGTAATAATCGTGTCAAGTTGAATTAAGATAATTTTTATCAATTTGAACCTAAATGAAAAAAAATATATATATATATATATTTAACTCGAACCTAATACCAAAAAAAATTAATCGTGTCAACTCAATACCTCGATATGACACAATTTAATATAAAAATAAGTAAATATTATGTAACTCATTAAACAACTTACACGATTATTAAATACTAATCTACTAATCCAATTATTTATATATTTAACTTATAAATAATACTTTTTTTTAATATATTAAAGTATAAAAACAATAAAAACTATTAAGTTATTTAATAATAAATTAAAATATATAATTTAAAAAATAAAATAAAATATTTATTTTAACAAATTAGATGGATTTACAATTTAAACACCACAAATATTAAACGAGTGGACCGTTGTGACCAAAATCCATGAAATTCTCAAATAACTCGTTATTGTTTTAACAATTGATACAATTTATTATTTACCCAAAAAAAAAAAGATAAAAAAAAGATAAAGAAAATTGATACAATTTATTTTTAAATTACTTCCTTTTAATTAAAGAAAATATTAAAACATGAAAAAATGAAAACTCCATAGGAGGAGAAGGAAGAAAGAGAAATCTAATCAAGGAAATGGTTGTTGTCGGGAGGACTCTTTGTCAAATGTTGGAAGTGGGGGAGTCTACTCTATAATCTATATATAACGTGTGGTGGTTTCAGCTTCCAAGATTCGTAGAGTCTGTTTCGAGATTAACTTCATCTGTGATCTCCATGTCGGCTGTTTGGTTTTTCTTCTGATCTGAATAAATCATCTTCATCTGTTTTGCTGTAAATTCAAAGTTTGGTTCTTAATATTATTATTAATTTTTTTTTTTCGTACTTTTCGTTGTGTACTTGGTTGGGAAGATTTAGAAAAAGGGAAAAAAAAAAAAAAAAAGAAGAAGAAAGAAATGGAAAACAAAGATAAAATTGGTTCACCATCGTCGTTCACCAATGATCTTTTTGGCGCCAAGGAGTCGGCGCAGCCACCTGCTTCTTCTGCAGCTACTGGGACTTTCTCCTCAATTTTCCCAACTCCATCAACGGTACAGTTCCTCCTGTTGGAAAATCTTGTGTTCTTTTTTTCACGTGGGTTTTCATTTTTGTTTTGATGGGCTTTGAAGTTCTTTATAATGTATTGAGAAGATTTGGTGGGAGGTTTCGTGCTTTGGTTTTACGGGAATTATCAAAACCGAAATTGCAGAAAAACCAAGGTCACCCTTCAAATCTGCTAGTTGTTGATTTTGGCGTTCTACTTTATTTAATTGATCTTTCTAGTGCCCGGAAAGTTAAAACCCCAAAATTTATCTTGAATTATTCTTACAAGTTTTTTGTAATACAACAGCGGATCTTTCCTGTATAACGATGATTTACATCTGTTCGATGAAGTCTTAACCTGTCAATAGAGCCTTGTACAATTTTGATTTAGTATCTTGTTAAGGATGTAACGAAGCATATTGTGAACAATGACACAGGTTGCTGTTGATGGAAAATATAGTTATATTATCATTCTCAATGCTTCCAAATTTCAGGTTTTGAGAAGGAACAGCTCTTCTGAAATTGTGGGAACCCGCCCGGGACAGTCAGCCGTGAGCCAAACCTGGAACAGAGGAACCACAGGTCTGTCTGTACATTCTGTGTGGAATTACAAGAGTTGAATCAAGAATTGTTTGTGTATCTCTTCCATTTGTTAGGGATCTGTTATGAGAAGTTACTGCTGCTCGAAACTTATATTTTCTTTCGCAGAAGATATGTATAAGAACAAGGAGAGGAGCTCGATTTTTCAAGGAAGGGCAGAACCGTGCCCCCTTAGTTCGTCCATTCACTATGGTGGACAGGAAGAAGACATGTATACGAAGTCTTCAAGTTCTCAGACACTGGGATCTCAGCCTGTTGTGAGTTCTATTCCATGTATCAGGAGCAGCAGCATTGTTTTTGTGATGATTTGTTTTTTAAGATGAATATTAATTACGAAACTAAGATTTTGATGCACTCGTTTTAATGTATCATCAGTTCAAGAAAGATGGGGAAGAAGATGATCAAAATGGAAACAATTCTCACAGTGCTTCTAGAGGGAATTGGTGGCAAGGTATTCATATATATATATATGTACTTTATACAAAAAAAATTGTTTTAAAAGGTTACAGTTGCATGCAGGATTAGTTAGTTAACTGCAGCATGTTTCGGTTTATGCAGGGTCACTTTACTACTAGTACTCTGCCTTGCCAAGCCTTAAGGCGTTCGAAATGCTCACATATTCATTAGAGGTATGTTAACATTGAACACATTTAATTGTGTGTTTGAGTAGAATATCAGTAACGATAGTGTAAGTCCGATTTTATTATTTTCTTTTTCACGATTACCTTAATTTGCAGAATTTCCTGAAGCCTTAGGGGGGCGATCATAGTATGTATGAATTAGGTTTTGGAAGATTAAAGTAGCAATACATACAGGCAAGACACTCTGGGGGACAGAACTTGGATCTCTTTTTTTTTAGTCTTTCCTAGGTTCTCTCTTTCCTTTATTACTAATAATTGCCAAGCCTTGTAAAGGATTATTCTTGAAAGATTGTGCAATGTTTCCAGTGTTTGTAATAATGGAAACCAAGAATTTTGATGTTCTGAATTAGAAGGATTTTATATTGATTCCAGAATTTAAGGTTGGTAGCTGCAATGATAATAATCTCTATCTGTTCCTATATTTGCTAAGCAAAGAAATAGTCTTTCATATGCTGCTGCCATTTTGGTGGCACTAAACAGCTTCAAACTCCTTTCTCTAGCCAACTTTCCTTTCTGTTCCAGAACTCTCCTTCCGTCCTTCCAGACATCGTACAGAGCAATTTTCAGGGATTCCACGGTAGGTGAAAATGTGTATCCCATTTCCTTGCTCACAATCACAGTTTCTGTAATGCTAGCTAGTTTGGTCGCCATTAGTGGCTTACCGGTGAGCACTGATTCCAGTAGCGTGTGATCCATCCCCTGAGCTCGAAGAGTTGGATTTACAAATATGTCTATGGCATTGTAGAATCTTGCTAGCTCACTTTGTTCCAGTGGTCCGACAACTTTCAGATTGGTTCCTAGCTCTTTATATCTAGCACCCCAAGGGCCATCTCCAGCAACCACAACCATAACACTCTTCTGGAAAGTTGAATTCTCTGCAAAAATCTGCTTTAGAGCTTCGAACATCAATGGATGTCCCTTATCCTTAACCAACCTTCCTGCTATGCCTAGAATCAACGTTTGATTATCTGGGATCCCAAATCTTGTCTTGAATTCCTTCCCACTTGATACGTCTGGCTTGAATGTTTCCTCGTCAATGCCATTGAGAATGATATGAACACGTCGCTCTGGTATCATGTAAATCCTTTTGAGGACATCCCCTACGTGATCACTGGTGGCAACGTGGTGTGCGTAAGAGGGGAAAAATTTTACCTCCTCGACAACCTTCAACAATCTTTCCTTCAATATCGGTGCCCGTAGCTCTTCCGGTGACCGGAAGAGTTCTTGAATGATGTCGGAATGAATAGATTCATATGCAATCCCATGCCAACTAGCAGCCACGTTGGTCAGATTCCGGGACAAGGTGTGCCTCAGCGCTACACTTTCTGTGTGGACGACATCAAATGGTTTCCCCGTTGAGTTTTGTGTCAGAAATTGGTCCCTAACAACAGCCTGGTCAAGATAGCCACCGGCTGTTGGTTTTGAGAGGTGAAACTGCAAGTTCAAGTTTCTGACGGGATGGAGGAGGAAGGAGGAGTTAGATGCTGAAGCAGTGAAGACGTGGATCTCATGGCCCCTTCTGGCAAGAGCAAGATGGAGAGTCATGGCATGGCGTTCAAGCCCACCGGCGTGATGTTTCTCAGGCCATTTCTTCACAAAAAGGGCTATTTTCAGAAGTCCTAGAGGAGGTCCGGAGGGAAAGGTAAGATGATTCCAGGCAGATTGATACTCGAGAAGATTGAATTCTTGATTTTCTTTCTGAACACTGGTTAGAACTTGTTGGGAGTTGGAGCAGTTTGAGTTCGAAGAATATTGAGACATGTAAATGAATGAAACAGTTGTAAAAACGGAGATGAGAACAACGCCATAACTGCAGTGCCGGAAACTGAAGAACCTGATGATCTGATCTATAGCCATGGATCCCCCAACCCACCCCCTACACCGAACTGATCAAAATCTTGATTCCTTCCCAAATGGGAATCTAATGAAACATGCGGTGGAAGTCAACTTATGTTTCAAATTCAAGAAGTATTTTAAACGATGATGAGTGTCCCTCAAAAAAAAAAAAAAGAAAAAAAAAAAACGATGACGAGTGCAATAATGTAATGTATTTTGTATCAATTTTCGTTTATTTTTATGAAATTTGCATTTAAAAAAAAAAAAATGATAGGATAAGAATTTTAAGATTATTTAAATCAAATCAAGTTTATCTAACCAAGTTAAAAACTATTTAAATTTATTTTTTCACTAATTTATTCTAAAATTGCAATATATATGGACTGATTAATGATTACAAAGATTTTAAAATTAAAGAAAGTATGATCGAAATCTTGAACATCAAGGAACAGTGTTAACCAATGGATATGAAGACTCAAATGACACTCAAAAGGGAAAAAGGGTAGACAATCTATATAGTAATGAATTATTCTATCTAGTGAAGGCATGGAACACAAAATATATGAAAATCATCAGAGCAGAAGGTACTAACGTGACAAGTGGAACAACTGCCGCCACCGTGTACCACTCCCGACGACGACAGTCCAGTCTCCCCATCTTGATCTGAACCAGATCTACCAAGGCAAGCATCAAGAACACGCACCCGGAGACTGAACCAGTTGCAGAAGCCAAAATCCCACCTCGCAGAACCTTCAGATTGACATGTCCAACGGCACCGTGTCCTTGTCTAGGTAGTACTACTTCGTCCTTGACTCTGCCGGCGCCGCCGCTGATGCCTTGTTTGAGGCCTAATGCAATAAGACTCGAAAAGAGAAAGGAACTGAAAGAATACACATGGTATTTCACGAAGTCCTCGGCCATGGCGGAGCTAGCAACACAAGGATCAGTAATCCCAATTAGGATATAGCTTGGATCCTTGAGGTTCAATGCAAGACCGACGAAGACGGCAAAGGTGAACAATGAATTCACATTCACCATAGAATCTAAGGCCATTACGTGTATGCTCGTTCTCTGAGGTGGAATACCACCTTCTTGGTTCATTATTAATTGATCATCTGCTGAGTGACTAGTGCTGAACACCATCGTTTTATATATATATATATATTTTTTGGCGAAAATTTAAAAGAAAAATTGCGGTTTCTCTTATTCTTTGTTTCTTCGAGAGAATGCTTGTGGTCCGGTACGATACGAGTTGGCGTCCAAGAAAACTCAAATTAGAATCTTTTGGAACTTCTCTTCACCGGCAAGGCAAAGAAAAGAAAGACTACACTCAATTGGGCGCGAAATCACCCTAATCCTATAAGACATGGTTTAGGAAATTGCCGTTTTCGTTAAAAGTATTAATTTTTATCCATCCAATTCTATTAAAAAAATAACACGTACTTATAAGTTATATATTTATTTGAGGGTAAAATAGTAATTTTAAATTATCAAAAAGTTTTAACCAACGAACCTTAATCAAATAGTTAAGGTAAAGAAGGGAGAGAAACTTTTTAAAATTACTCTTTCACACTAAACAATTAGATTAAGTATTGGATACACATTATTTTTTTAATAAGAATTAAACGAAAGAATTAACTACGCTGAAAAATTAAAGAATAAAGATAAAAATAAATTGATAAAAATAAAAATAAGGGATGAATTCGCATAAAAAATAATATTTTAAGAATGAATAATTTTTCTATCGTTTAAGATAAAAATAAAAATAAAACATGTATTATTTCAATTAATTTCATCAATTAACACAGTGAATTTCTGTTATTTCAATATTAATAATTTGTTTAAAATAAAAAATTATTTTAATATTTTTTAATAATTATAATGATGAGAAAAATATTATTTTTAATTATTTTAATGTAATTATAATTCTTAATTTTTTTTAAAAAAAATGTAATTATAATTTTTATTTTAAAAAAAAAATATAAATACTAATTTAATAATATTCTTAATTTTTAAGATTAATTAAAATAATATATATTTTATTTTTATTTGTATCTTGGAAACATCTTTTGTATCTTAGAAACATCAGACAATACTCGATTGTACTACCAAAACCAGCCAGTAAGGGCAAAAAAAGTAGGGGAAGAAAAAATATATACAAATGCTTTGAATTATTTTTAAATACTCTGTATCTTCTCTTCTAATATGTCTCGAACTCATGAGCTCTCGTATTATATGCTATAATATGTCTCGAACTTATGAACTCTCGTATTATATGCGAGATTGTTACTCACTAAGCTAAATCTTCTTAATAAAAATAATTTAATATTTAAAAATAAAAAATAATTTTTACCTAATTAAAAAGAATATAAAAAAAGAGACATAGATGGAGAAATTTATTATATCTTGATCTCCATTATGGATAAATAGGGATGACTATGGAAAAGAGACATAGTAATCCCAAGGATTTTATACATCTAAAAAAAAAAAAAAAAAAATTAGTATACAAGTAATGTGAGAAATTAGAATAGATGGCAAAATTGTAATAAATTCCGAACAAGAAATATTGTAATACCTGAATATTCCAATTTTATCCGCTATGCAAAGAAATAAGGTTTCGTAGGCCGCCACCATTTTAGTTGCACTAAACAGCTTCAAACTCGCAGCCCTGGCCAACCTTCCCTTCTTCTCCAGAACTCCCCTTCCGTCTTCAAAAACCCGGTAAAGAACCCGTCTCATAGAATCCACGGTGGGTGTAAATGAGTACCCCATTTCATCGTCCACGACCCCCGTCTCTGTAATGCTCGCCAGCTTCGTAACCATCAGTGGCTTACCTGTAAGAACAGCTTCCAGCAGCGTCTGATCAAACCCTTGTGCTCGAAGAGTTGGATGAACAAATACGTCAATGGCGTTGTAGAATCTTCCCAGCGCGCTTCTGTCCATTGCCCCCAGAACTTTTACGCTCGATCCTAGCTCTCTGTACCTTGTACCCCATGGACCGTCTCCGGCGACGAGGACCATAACGTTGTCCCTGAACGTTGAATTTTCTTTGAAGATTTGGTTCAGAGCTTCGAACATCAACGGATCTCCTTTATCCTTAACCAATCTTCCTGCCATTCCTAAAACCAACTTTTTTTCTTGTTTATTATTATTAGATCCTGCGATGCCCAATTTTGTCTTCATGAAATCCACGCCGCTTGAAACGTTTGGCTTGAATATTTCCTCGTCCACGCCGTTGAGAATGATATGGACCCGTTCTTCCGGTATCATGTAAATCCTTTTGAGGATATCTCCGACGTTGTCACATGTGGCGACGTGGTGCTCATAAGATGGGAAAAACTTTACCTCCTCGATAACTTTCAACAATCTTTCCTTCAGTGCCGGTGACCTTGGCTCTTCTGGCGACCGGACGAGGTCTTGAATGATGTCGGAATGAATAGATTCGTATGCAATCCCGTGCCAACTGGCAGCCGCGTTGGTCAGGTTCCTCGACAAGGTGTGTCTCAAAGCTACGCTTTCGGTGTGGACGACATCAAACGGTCCTCCACCGGTTGAGTTTTGCGTCAGAAATTGGTCCCAAACATCAGCCATAGTTCTCGAGATGTGAAAATTCAGGTTTCTCATTGGATAACTATCAGGGATGGATGACGACGACGAGGATGCAGTGAAGATATGGATCTCATGACCTCTTTTGGCGAGAGCAAGATACAGAGTCAATGCGTGGCGTTCCATACCTCCTGCGCGGTGTTTCTCGGGCCATTTTTTCACGAAAAGGGCTATTTTCAGGAGCCTGGGAGGTGGTCGAGAAGCGGCAGGAAAGTCTAGACGGTTCCAAGAAGATGAATACTTGAGAAGGTTGATTTCGTTATTACTACTAATATCATTATTTCGGTTGATTTGGAGAAGACGATGGGAGTCGACGAAGTCGCAGCACATTGTGCATTTGAACAAGTGTAAATACAAAAAAATCGAAAGAATTGCAGAGATGAAAAGAAGACCGTAACACCGGTGTCGGAAAGTGAAGAAGTAGAAGAAGAACCGCCTCTGATCTCTACCACCCATGGAATTCCCCTTCCCCCCCTGAACTGTTCAGAATGTTGAATCTTTCTCAACAAGTAGGGATCTAACGTAGCATGTGCTGCTGCAGTCTTCTACCTATTTATCTTTTTATCACATACATATTTTTATAATCTTTTAAAAGATATATATATATATATATATATTAAAATAAAATATCAATTATAAGATAAATATATCAGTTTTATTTATTTTTTAATACGAGTTTAAAAAAATAATAATAATAGTAAGAGGGAAAGGAGGAAGGGAGTATGTATATTCAATTTGATGAGGAACTTCTCCTTATTACAATAATAATATTCTACCGGTTTTTTTTTTTTTTTATTTGTTATAAATATATAGATATATATATATATATATATATATATTGGTATAAATAACTTAATGATATTATCTACTTTTGACCATTTTAACTGTACCTCATGAATTTAAAATGCATTATTAAATAAAGACCTTCACAATATTTATATATATTTTAATTATAAAAATTAAAATAACAGAGCAATAAAACAGCGGTACAAAAATCAATGGGAAACGTGGTAAGACCTCGAAAGTTTAACTCGAATCAAATGTCTAGTCTAGTCTACACCTCGTTCCTGTGTCGGAGAGCAAAATAGTATTTTTTTTTTTTTTGGTAGTTGAGAGCAAATAGTTTTTTTTTTTTTTTTTTTTTTAAAATCTATATAATATATAGAATTCATCAAGTTAAAAATAATTCATTAGTTATTTTAAATTAAGAAATAAATTATACATATCTAATTAAACATTTAGAGATGTTGCTATGAAAAACTCAAACAGTTTAGGTATTTCTATTACAACATTAATAAGCATTATATATATATATATATATATATATATATATTTAAAATGGTAGAACATATCCATATTTGTGTAATATTTTAAGTTTAGTTGTAATTAAAATTGATGATACATACGATTTATATAAAGAAATTAATTTATTTTTATATTTTTGATTTTATAATAGTAAAGTTGTCAATAATATTGAAAATTTTTTATAGCTAATAGAATTCTTAAAAAAAAAAAACTTAATTGAATAAATTAATGACAAACTATATAATATATATATATACTTAACTAAAATAAAGTACTATTTTTTATTCTGTTAATTAAACTGATGTGTTTTTTTTTATTGTTCTTTTTAACGTAACTTGAATTCATAATCTTTTAGATTTTAAACGAGACCGCTACCAATTAAATTATATCTTTCTTGTCTAAATTGATTTATTTCTCATTATTTTGCAATATATATATACAAAATAAAAGTATGACATAATAATGCTTAGCTTGATGAGAATCTTGATTCTATTCTATAAGTTGAAAAGAGGTGTTGTGGGGAGGGGGGGGGGTGGACAGAGGTGAAGTCAACTCTTGAGCAAAACAAAAAACAAAGGTGATGAAAGTCAACTTATTGGGATAAAATTTGTAAAAAGTATTTTTACACATCTAAGATCCAATTTTGTCTTCTAGGATTGATTTATATAATTCTGTCTGATCAGAAACTTCTGTTCCTTTTCATTTTTATTTTAAAACCCTCTCTCTCTCTCTCTCTCTATATATATATATATATATATATATGTATATTGATAAGTCTCTCTCTATATCTATATATATACATATATAGCTGAAAAGGGAACTTGAACTGAAATAAAGTAAGCAAAAAGATCTAAGAAAATGTGCAGCTCCCAAGCAACTCTACATAAAAGATTTATTTCTTGAAGTTGATTATTCCATTTGCAAATAGGTGTATTGTGTATTTAGGCAATTCAAAATATTGGGGCCGGGGGAGGGGGGGGGGGGATTTATTTTGGACTTAATCTTAAAAATATTGAACCTAAATCTAATTTTTTTTTTTAAATTTAAAAATTAACCATTAATTAAATCTAGATATAAAATTATAAATATCTTATTTAATATATACTTGATTCAATATTTTTTAAAAATTAAATATATAAAATTTAATAATAATATATTTATCAGAGGTTTTTGAGAAGAGTTTTTCATTTTTTTTTT